>SMLS01066043.1:0-68311 GCA_004785975.1 Popillia japonica | reverse complement strand
TTACATAATTACTTCAGGTGCATTGCATGTTTGTTTAAATTTCCACAGGGAGGTGGATTATCAGAAAAAGAAAAAAATTACGAAGTATTACTCTGCTCGAAACAATTGTCATAAAAAAATAATTTAAATTTTTCTTTAAATGAGAACTAATACGCCCAATTAACCTGGAAGAATGTCTCCGACCATTAATTTTCGTTGAAGAAGTATGCGGTAATATCCCGACTTGAAAGAAAAATCTCAGCGACGACAAGAATGTTAGAAATATTCCTATTCGCTCTCCTTTTTGTGAAGGAGACCCTTGTAAAACAGTTACGTCCTAAACGTCTGTTGCGGACATGTACAAGGATTTACAAGGAATGCCAGGAATATAACATCTATTCATTTAGATAGCCAGGAAGCTTATATCTATGTATACAGTGTGCGCAAAACCAACTTTAAAAAAATTGCAGGATGATGGACGGAACCAAGGTAGACCTTTAAAGCTTATAAACGGCCAGGTCAAACATGTATAATTTCTCTACTACACTGTTTTTTAATAAGGGGAGTGAATTGAATATAGCCTGCCAAAATGTATAGGCTCACAATTAGTTTGTTCCCGGTCATGTTTACGATGCCAAAATTTGGTATTTTAGCGACGCCATATTGTAGACAGAGCTGATTGGGTAAATACATATTTCGTTAAATATTGTTCTATTATATATCTTTTTATGTTTCTACTACTAGGTTTAAACAAGAAAATCAGTTTTTTTAAACTATTTCCTTGTAAAAATGGATCGACAGTCTAATACAAGTGGACTATCAACATCGCTTCCAAGAAAACGTGCTACTTTGGGACGTGGACATTTGTTCAGGAAAGCAGGTTATACTGAACATATACAAGAAAATAGTAATCCTACAATAAAGGAAACACAGATAACACTGCAAATTTTAAATACTTTAGGTAACATACATAAATAGTCATAAATATGTATATTTATATTTAACAATAATAATAGGTGTTTCGAGGACAAGTGTTTACCACATTATTGGTGAATATAAAGCTAGAGGACTAATTTCACCTCCACTAAAATGAGTTGGAAGAAAGGCGCTGCTACCTATATTTGACGATAGTATTAAATTCATGATACGCAGAATCATACATGGCTTTTTGACGATGGACAACTTTCTACATTAAACAAAATCTTAAAGAAAATAAGGCAAGATCAAAATATACCTCCATTGAGTCGTTCAACCTTGTTAACTTATGTTAATGAAGATGCCTAATTTTAAGTAAGTTTGAATACTAATTATTTAAGTGTTTTATATAATACAGAGTTTGTATTTACAGATATTTAAAACCTAATTGTAAAAGTTTACTGCTTGAAGGTAATGACATTGTTTTGTGGAGACGAAAATATTTACCTTCAATATCAAAATATAGAAATGAGCAACGCCCAATCTATTATTTAGACGAAACATACATGAATTAAGAGCACACAAGAGCAAAAGTGTGGGTAGATATTAATGTTTAGTATTTACAGATGGTGTAACTACTGGTCTCAAAATCCTGCTGGTAAAGGACGACGCTTAATTATTTTACATATTGGTTCTAAAAACGATTTTGTCGACGATGGGTTACTACTATTTGAAGGAAGAAAAACAGTCGATTACCACGACAAAATGGATGTAAATGTTTTTTAGGCGTGGTTCAATAATATTTTGAAAAAATTACCTGATAATAGTGTTATTGTAGTGGATAATGTATGTACCTTACCATAGCAGAAAAAGGAAAAAAATACCAACAACTTTAACACAAAAGCGGAAATCTAAGAATGGTTACTTCAAAAACATATACTGTTTGATTCCTTCATGGTGCGATTAGAGTTGTTAGAAATAATAAATCATCACAAAGAAGGTTATAATGTATACGCGATGGACGAAATGGCAAAGAACTGTAGAATTATGTATTTAAAATATATATTATTATTGTACTTTGATGCACCAGGTAGTGCTCCTTTCTATTGTAATTTATAATAGTATGTAACATCAATTTTAAATTTCTGAAATACAAATTTATGTTAATATATTTGACGTACTCCAAATAGTTATGTATAATGGAAATAATAAAATACATATTAAAATTATTGTGTAGTTATTTTTTTATAAATGTTTTGTTTATTTAAATTAAATTAAATATGGGAGTGTAAACTGTACTTGTGTAGTTGATTTCATTTAAATTTACCGCCAAATTAGCTGTCACGTTAATTTGCCTAATGTGATGCAGATTTTACAATTTACTCCCCTTATTAAAAAACAGGGTATAGCTATAAATATTCTTTTAATGTTAAATTCCTTGAAGCTAGGCAACATATACGACAGCTACGTATAAAAATCCTTGTTATAACTAAATGACACTAATTTTATGTGTCATATTTATTGTTTAACACTTTCGCGGACACTAGGTACAATCGAGGGTGCTCCCATAGGACAAAAATTTTTTGCGCCTGCGCACCGCTCTCCTAATGTGTGTGATATCTCTCGGCTTCGATTACAGGTATCTGATATACAGGGCCAAGTCACTCAATGCTTTGCCATGAGTAGGGACATGAATGTCTAACAAATATTGAGCTCCGTACATAAACGTCTGTATTAGCAGACTTGACCATTTCGAAACCTTTGAATATCGTCTGCTATTGCAGACCTGTCCGTACATATCCTTCTGCAAGTGCAGAGGTGTCTGCGAAAGTGTTAATTGTCAAATTAATTGAATAATTTAACCATTTAGTGCACACGCGCTCTATGTAGGGCGCACTAAATACAACGCGTCGATTCCGAACGGAAGTATGCGCATGCGCACTCAATGGGTTAATTAGACATTCAGTTATTAACCTATTGTGTTCGAAAAGTTGCCTATCTTTCAGGCATTTAACTTTAAAATAAGTTTTATATCTAACAAAGAAATTATACATTTTTGACCTGGCATTTATAATCGTAAACGGCCTATTTTGGTTCCCTCTACCATACTACAATTTTCCGCATATGGTAGTTTTTTACCGAATATGTCCTATACTGGGCTAATTTTACATAATTTAAGCTGCAATATTGATTAAATGGAAAAAATGTGGCAGTAAAAAATTATTATTTCTTACCTGGTTTACTATGAATATTAAAAGTTTATGGGCATAGAAACTGATATGGGAAGAAAAAAAGCACGATTTTCCTAACCAAAAGCAACTAATACAGAGACTTACAACGCATGGCTACATATTAGAGGTACCTAGTTATCTGACGTTTATAAATACTATGACAATAGTGTGGTGCAAACAAATATTTTTGAGAGTTTAAAAATATTCAATTCACGAAACATAATGATCACAAAACTTCTGAATGGACATTGAGAGCAGGAGCTAAGTTAATTAAGCTTCACTGATATTTGCCAGGAAAATGGTTATGTTGAGAAGTAATAAAGGCATCTATTACGATGTCTTTTTTTTATTACACACAAACCATATAAAGGAACATCTATGTATCTCCATACACTACCGCCTAAAAACCTTGTTGCGTACTCAACTACAATTTTGCTTGACTGAAGGTGTTCCAACCTCCAGTAGTGATTTTTTATGTGCCAAACATATTCTACTTCTTTATCCTAATTTTTATTCGATTTAAAAATTTTCAGATTCAGTCAGTACGTGAACGGACAACCCCTGGGCGAACATGCTAACCATTCAACCACTGATCCTGGCACACTCTCAGGTTACTCCACACATTAGATGAAGGATCCAGAACGTTTTACTACCTTCAATTTCCATATCACCGTTTCAGGACAAAGACACTTCAACATTGACCAATTCAGCGCCAAAGTATTTCATCATAGAGTTGCCATATGATTGTGATATATGCTATGGCTACTACAATTTTTGCATTTAGAGACAAATATGCATTTTAAAATGGTATGTAAATCACTAGTGAGTTATATGTTTCCGCTTACAGCTAAAAGTAAAATTGAATAAACGACTTTTAGTTTAGGCATCTGAAAACTCTCAATCGTCCCAATATAGTAATGTATAGAAGTTAAATCTAACAAGGAGAACACCAGGGTTGTGCGACACGGATCTTGATGGGCCTGAACTATATTATAGAGAGGATACCATCTATGTACCATCCTAACGCGTCCAAGTTTCTGAGAAAAAGCAACGTTGTAAAAAAGCCACGCGTATTTAATCATTGGCACGAAAGCAGGAGCGACAAATATAATTTATGAATAAACTGCATGAAATATAATTGTCAATATTCTGTACAGTATTATGCACGGACAGAAATCGAACGCGAGCTATCCAAGTCGTAGGCGTAGATCTACTCCACTGCGCTACGCACGTTTACTTAGGTGAAAACTAATATTAACGATTTCGAATATACAATACTCTGACGGCAAGAGGAACTTTCCAAAAATTTGGAAGCAGGCTAACTTGATCCTCATCAATAAAGGGAGAAAACCAATCCAGAACCCTACATAGTTCCTATCGGCTGATATGCCGATATGCCTGGATATAGAATTCAAGTTTTTATAGCACCTAACCCTACTCAGACTAAAAGAAGAGATAGTGCGCACAGGTAACCTATCAGTAAATCAATACAGCTTTAAAGAAGAGAAGACAAACAGTTGATGCCATCAAAGTACCTTTCACTTCCCCCACCTTAAAAATATTTCAATAGTTTTTTGTATCAAGGTAAGTAAGACCAACTTGCTTGAAGAGCTTAACGTTTCAACGTTTTTGTCTCTGTGAATATTGAATAACGTATTTTCGCAAACTAAACTTAGCTTCCTGTATGGCGTGTAGAATCTGCCATTGTTGTGTGCTGCTACAAAACCTCAGAAAACAGAAAATGCTTTTGCTCAACATTAGGCTTATGTTACTTTCCCTAGTAACTAATGTTATTCCAATATTTCTAAAACCTCAGCAACATTTAAATGGGTAAATATTTACTAAATCTGTCAAAAAATTCTACGATTAATTGCTGAATTATCTAGCAACAACACATGTTAAAAGCATTTGGCAAAATGCCATTAAATTTAATACTATTATATTTGTGAAAATTAGTGATTTAGTAGTTTACACAATAATTTATCACTAACCGATTGTGAGTAAAATAGTATACACGGCGGAAAGATTGATTCCTATTTGCCAACTTAGTATGTAATATACTATATCCAGTGACATTAGAAGTGTTACATCTAGAAGGAGTAATTCGTTCAACTTGATTTTTATTATCACCGTGCTAGTGACCTTCATAAGGGTGGAATTGTTGCATATCGGGATGTTGGTTTGTCCTGTCGCAAAATTGTCTGTCGTGTTAATTGTACTGCACTGACGGTGATGCATGTGTGTCGTGTGTGGATCGAAGAAGGTAGAGGAACACAAAGAAGACCAACGCTTTTTGCTAAAATGCCTCAAATCGCTTACCAATGATTTGGAGAAGAAAATAGATCTGTTACTATGAGTATACTTATTGCCACATTCGAGCAATTGGACTTTTTTTTATACCGTCCACGATTAGTGTATCGTTTGACTACAGACCACTGTCGTCAGCGCTTGAACTGGTGCAGAGAACGAGAGCACTGAGAAGCAGAATGGTATAATGTCGCCTTCAGCGACGAATCGCTTTTCTGTTTAGTTAGGCACGATGGTCATAGAAGGGTACGACGCCGTCGTGGAAAGCAACGCGATATTGGGTTTGCTATTGAGAGGGACGTCCACAGGATTGTTAGAGTAATGGTTTGTGCGGCTATTGCTTATGGTAGCCGATCACGCGTTATGTTGATGATGTCCTATAAACCACAAAACTACTTTAGCTAGATGGGCGTCCACACGTTCTTTTTCACCAAGCATGCATGTCCCCATATTGCTCGTCGAACTATAAACTTTCTCCAAGAAGCAGACGTTAATGTTTTGCCACCCCGTTTCCCGCATTAAAAACCCATCGAACATGCGTGTGATATCATGGGGAGGAGACAGCCCACTTTGCACCATCCTTCACAAACTTTCGCGTAGATAATCAACGAGTTGCTTGAAACGAGGTGCCACAAGCAGATATCGACCACCTCATTTCGTCGTTGCATAGACGTGCACAGGAGTGTACTCAGCTACGGGTTTACAAACAAATTAATGGTTTCTTTTCTTGCAAATGTTATTGTTTCATTTTTGATGTAAAACTATCTAATTATCAAAAAACCAAGTTAAACCAATGATACCTTCTGGGTGTAACGCTTCTAATGGCATTGAGTATATTAAATTCAGTCTCACAAAAACCTTATATAAACTCTATATGTATGATCATTTTTGCTTAGGCGTGCTGATGAACTCTTATTAGTCATATTCAACCAAGTTGGTATGATGGCTATATGCTTAATTCCTACATTTTATTTATAATTCCTTAAGATCTTCTGTGTCTGATACAATTTTATTATAATATAGAAATGAGATATATTTGGTTCCTATCGATTTATTTCATGATAATAGTCAAAGAACGAAGGTGTTAAATCTAAAAGTCACTATATATGTTTGCTCGTATGCTGTTGAAATAAAAAAAGAGTTACTGCTGGTAGTGATTTGACAACGCAGGTTATAACTTCACAAATTTTGATGAGACAGCGTCCACTGAAATATCGTTTTATTACCTGTGGATTACATTTTACATTTCCGCAATCGACATTACGATCTCGCTTATTCGCGTTATTGTGCATGCATATTTTTCTGTTTTACGATGCACTATACACGAGTTTCGGGTACATCCAGGTTGTAAATTTTCGCTAGAATAGTACAAGCTTGAATGTAACTGGAATACATCAAACCTTTATCTACAGCTGCTCTATTCCCATACATTTACGGATACGGAAAGTTTCGAAATAAAATACGTATCTTTTTAAAACTGTTTCGATTAAATAAATTTGCACTTACCTCTGCTGGGAACGTATCAACGCCAGGCAGTTTCTTAATAGCCAGAACGAACGGTGTGTTCGCCCTTTTAACGATTTCATTGAACGACAACGTTAAACTTCTAGGACGGTGAAATTCGAAGTAAGTAGCCGCGGCCGTACCGCATGTGGTAAGCATACAACCGAACACCCGCATAAATCCAGAACCCAATTGTACCAGTTCTAACCTGCGATCTATTACGAAATGCCACGGGAACGCTTTACAGAACGTCGGCACCCCCATCTGTAAATCCGCTACAGGTGCTGCTGACGACGAGTTCTTCTTAGACGATTTCATGCTCGATGGCGTCACTGTTGCGTTCCTCTTATTCGCCCTTATCTTGTACCTGTAAAACAAAAGAATTCCGCGTGTTAAACAGATTTGTTGCGGTGCGGCGGTGGGTAAAGCGCGCTTCGAGTTTAACGAAACGGAAAATTTAATTCTGGAAGCGTAGTATGTATACAGTAGAAGCTACGGCTGCAGATACAAGAAATGTTATTGGGATTCTGTGAGGGTGGGCAATATTATTTTCTACTACCCGTAAAATTTGCATAATTTGAAGATTGGCATGGCGTTCTCGCGTTCCTCGAGTGTCTTATATAACAAGTGGTAAATGAAGTAGAATTGCCAATAAAGGAGGTTCCTAACACGTATTTGTTTGTAATTAAGTTCGCGCAGGAAGGAATTAATAACATCTTGAGCAATTTTCAATTGGGCTGAACATTTTAGTATAACTGTGCGTGCGGGTTTCTTGAGTAAATTTATCGTCTTTATCTTAAGTCAGGTTTTGGCATCTTAATTAATTTATTTCAGAAGGTAAAGATTGCTGACGTACACAACTCAAGGTCTCTTTAATTTTGCAAATTTAGACGACTTATTAAAGGCAGTGGCTGACTTAATCATTTTTAATATTGCTTGTACCTCTTTAACCATACCATACATTCCCTTTTTAGATATAATGCTTGCCTTTCCATGTTCTTTGCAACGGCTATCTATTGAATTTGACATGAATAGAGAATATTTCATTATAATTTCACTCCACATTAAACGCATCTCTTTGTCAAGATGATATTTAAATAGATATTTTATACACTTTACGAGTTTTCAATTATGAGTAGAGTGGAGATGACACAAGGTTGTCATCGTAGCTCAAACTTTCAGCTTGTATAGTAGAAGTTAATATCACCAGAGTAAACTACATAATAACTTTCTAAAGCGTTTCATCCTATATAGCCAAAACTGCTTTTAGATGTGTATCATCTTAGTTATATTAAAGTGCAACTCGCATAAATATCCTTCCAGCATTATTCTATGTCGCACGAAAACGGTGGATCCTGGCAGAGCCCGTAGAATTCACTCTCCACTTCCTTTATGTACATTTTATTACTTTCCGCGACTGGCTGCAAATTTTTAATAGAGCTGACCTAGAAATGCATTATACATGGAAGATGCATTTCTACCTAGAGGTAAAGATCGAGATGTTTGTATTTGTACTCTAGTTTTTAATATTGCTTCTTTAAAATATGTCTAGGACGTCGTCTTATATAACGATCCACGATAACGAGTAATAACAGCAGATATTAAATGAGATGTTGTAAATAACATAAAACAAAATTAGAAAATAAAAAGTTATGAGAAATAGGTACAGGTCAATGTTGACATCGTCTTAAAATGCATGCAAGAAAGATAAACATATATCCCCATATAAATTTCGTTGTTCCAAAAGCTTTTTCCAGAGTGATTTTGAGTTAGTCTAAAGGATCGTAAAGTAACCATTGCAGAAAGTTAATATAAAATGCAGAAAGCTAATATAAAATAGCAAAAAAACAATAATTAAAAAACAACAGTTACTCTTAATGGATCACGGATCGACTATATGACCTCTTTTATACAAGTGCGGTTGTGCGGTTTGCAGTCGAACGGCATAAAACGCTCGAAAATTATTTATGTAGGAGCAAGTGCTGCCTTTTATGCAGTTGCGGGCAAGAAATTTGCGGCGATTTTGCTAACGTGCGGTTGTCCGTCTAATCATGCCGTCGAAAATATAGATGTGGACCGCAGACGCCCGACCACATTTTGTGGTTACAAATTTTTAAATACATGTACCCAGATGGAGGTATTCAACGTTTTTATTGAAGCCATTCGCTCTGTTGCCATCCCCCGAGTCCGAGTGATAGTTTTCAAAATGAGTTCATACGGGGCAGACGTCACAAATTAGAAAATTTTAAAATTCTCCTTAGGTTATTATTCCAAAAATTTTAATAAAATTTTGGGTTGGGAACCAGTAAGGATTTCATATAGCTAGGGATTCTGGTATTTTTTGGTTTCCAACGCTTATACATGTCAAGATAAAAAAATAAAAAGCGCAAAATAATGATGGTGGCCTATGTAATCACCTTAACCTACTTCACGTACAAAAAAATTATCTAAGAATATGTAAGAGTAATTGTCAATAATTCTTCTGGTGAAAACAATAAACTTTGCACCAATTTCGGTTGACGTGTGATAGTTTCCCTTATTTTTATAGCAAGCTCGTCGAAAGATTGAACAGACATTCTAAAATAGTTAAAGTATTTTTGTGGATCTTCTCTTAACTTTATGTACAAGTTTCGGAGTGTCCCATCGATATATCGTGTTCTATTAATAGGATGGACAGCCCACCGTCTTTGTCTTCTTTGCTTTTTGCAATATATTAATAAATAATATAACACGCACGGATCCATTCTATTTCTCTTGCAAGCTTGCTTGCTTGCAACTTGCATGAAAGGGTACTGACGGCACCACACTGAAACGCCGAACGTTGTGCCGTTCGACTGCAAACCGCACAAGCGCACGTGCATAAAAGAGGCCTATAAGTTGAAAAAAGATCCACAAGGTAAAAAACTTGCTGTCCACGTATTATTATATATAATTTTAGCCAAATTTTCTTACTAAATAATAACTAACTGCATGAGCTATAACATCAAAGACATTTGCGTAAATAAAAACAATTATGCAACACTTTAAAGTGTTGGCCATAATTAAACCATTTTACTGTCAGGAATTTGTATGAATTCCAAGTAACACCAACTGAGGAGAAGGGTACAAACTGAGCAACGGAGCAATAAGAGCAGCAATAAGAGCAGAAGGCAACAGTTCTTAGAAATCCGATCAGTAAAACGTTAAGTTAAAATTTTTTACAACATTTAAAAGATTTGAGTGCAGTAAATAATGGTCGTAAGAACTTAGATTCAATTATCAATATATAACTTAGTACTAAATGGACTGTGGGACGATAGGATCGGCCGTTTAAGATTTTACCTAATTCGATTTTCAACAGGAAGATTGATGAGCTACTCGATGCAAAGATAGATGTGTGGATGATATATTTATTATATGTTTGTCTCAACTAGAAATATCATTTTGGCTAACGCAAGCAGAATACGTCCTAAGCTACCAAAGCTACGATGTTTTGGGCGAGTCAGTCCAGGCTAACATCTGTCGTTATTGTGATGATGCTAACAATAAGTAAAGTGTTTAGATTCAATAAAACACGCTAATCGAATAAAATAGGGGTGTTAACTACAGAAATTTTTAAGTAGACTCTTGTAACTTGTTACAGGAATAAATTACGCTTTAGTTATCTACTGGAATTAACCTTAATTATTCGAGTTTAATTGGTAGAGTTGCCTTAGTGCCCATTCTTTATCTAAAGATATAAATCTTAGAACAAATTTATCGCAATAAATAGCCAGCTAGTTGAGTAATGCAGAAAAGATAAAGTGACTTGGGCTTCGATAAGCGTTACTTATTTTTAGCTCAATACAGTAAATTATTGACATGAGAGATCCGACTTTGTGCGGTATTTAGAGCGTAACAAATCTGTAAATTTCTATATGAATTTCCATGTGAAGAGAATGTTAAAGACATCATGTTTTTACGCGATTACTCTTTTACAGACACAAAATTAAGTTTAAGCAAGTTATGAAGAGAAATAATTGATAGGTGTGAAACTAAATACAATGCTGCAATGGTGTGATTCTAGGGTAAAATTAATGTGAAACAGCTTGGTTTGACAAAGGAATTTAAACATATTATGATTTGATTACTTATATTAGAAGACTAAAATCAACGATTAGGCATGCAACTATTCTTAAGGATTACTGTGATATTTAATTAACCCTTTGATGCATCAGCCCATTGCTTTACTCCTTAATCAAATATGGACCACACTGTGTGTCCAACAAACAAGTAGTACCAAGTGTCACTTCAGTTATCTTTTGTAGTTACTAAGTTTTGGACTGTATGTACATATGCATAAATTCATCAATATTTATCACCTTCCATTATGATTTGGACGAAATTATTCAAAATAAAAGCGTGATAAAATTTATTATTTTATTTGTCAGAACAATGTTTTAAATAATGTATGACTTGAGTTTCATTTTTATACGAATCAGTTAAATAAATTTAATATTGGATTTACGAGATAGGAATTGGCAATCCTCATGGGTATCAATTTAGTTGTGTCATAGCTAAAAAACGCACGTTCACGTTTGTTTCGCAGCATCCACTCTCTTTCTATGAATGCATAACTGTTTGTGCATTCATTCTGAAATACTTACATTTCACAAGCAAATAGGAACTGTATTCAAATTCCAACAAGGCCACATGTTCAGTACAATTGAACCTGAACTGCGTCAAGTTTCCGATGTGCAGAAAGTTATGGTTGCACAAAAAAATACTTCTGGAATAGATCTCAGAACGTAGAAGGTTGCCTCAGAGTAGCGAAGTGCGGTTACACCTAAGTTAGCCGACGGCAACTAGATGTGTCCAGTTACAGTTGGGTAAACCTAGGTGTATCCTATTTACGTACGGCTAAAACTAGATCTAGCCTGCATCGTACACGCTGCAACTAGATATAAAATAACACACAGTTATTTATTCATTACTTAGATACCCTGTAGAATGAAATAGCCTCCTACTGCGTCACTTATATTGACCGGAAGAAACTTTTCATTTGATAAAGATGACGTTTCTTTCTAACCAATTCTTTGTTTTTTTTTTCTTGCATAGATTATATTTTTCATTTCTGTTAACACAAAGCTCACAATCCGCTTCTTCTACAATCTTGTTTGATTTTCTTCTATTTATATTCTATATTCTTCATTTTCAATTACGTTTTCTTTTTCTTCTAATTGTTGAATTTTTCCAACTTTTCGATTGCTTCGAATGGAAGTAATGATGTTCGCAGGCCCACTTTTTTGTCACAAGTGAACATAGTCTAGTAAGGTAACCTTTTAATTCAATGATAATAGACTCTATTTTTCATCAGTTGGATAAAGGTAATTCCTTCAGACCAGCTTTCACTGTTCTTGTCTTTCATCCACGTCATCAGCATACATTAGACATCTTAGCATGTTCAACACTGTCCTGTGACTGGCTATGGCAAGGTTTTTCCAAACTTAACCTCATTTGTGTTAAATTTTCCACAACTCGATTGGCAAACTCTCGACCTCTGACTGTAGTATTGAAGGTGATCCAAATATGCAAAACACATATATCAAAATTGTATCTTTGATGCTTCCTCAAAAGTTTTACTTTGTATAGGACACAGCTGTATGAATTTCGTGAGGTGGTATTGGTAAACCAAAATAAACTTAAAATTTCCATCAGGGCTTAGGTACATAATCGAAGATATAAAAGAATGGCTTCCAGAGTTAGATTCGCGTATTTCTTTTTTGCCTCTACAATCATTCTATTTCTCCCACCGTACCTAATAGATAAGTGTATTTCATGAAGAACCGTCACCGATATTACATAGGTACATGTAGGTATGTACATACATGGACACATTTCAAACGCCGATATTGTAATGTTGTACATTTAGTATCATTCTTGCAGCTTTAACATTTTATATACAGTCCCAATACTGTTCATTATTAATATAACTTTTTCCACCGTATTTCGCAGCCAATAAACGATCGAACCCTTTGTAACTCGACTTTTCTTTATATCTAGTTTTAGCCAGCAAAGACGGGCTATATACCATTACTGGCACAACTTAAACTATGACATATATAAATGTCACTGACTGTAAATCAAATTGGCTAACAGCAGAAAAAAATTTGAGCAATGATTCTACAAAATAGAGGTGTAAACACATTTACAAATTTGTAAAATAGATAAACTTCATTCTGCTACACTTTGGAATAAAATAAAGTATCAATACAAGATCGTTGCAATTCTATTTGTCTTAAATGGAGGCCATTTTACAAATCAAACATATTCATAAATTGTTAATATTTACTAAAGAATGTACTTTTACCATTAATAATGATTAATTTTTGCAAAACTGTCGATGTGATGGCAGAGACAATCCTATTATATAATCAATACAATGAAGAAGTATTTGAGAAAAGTTAATGTTTGTTTGGTGTGCAGCATTATTCGATAGAGTAATCAAAAAAACTTTCTTTATTACTCTTTGTCTCTTAACAAATATTAAATTAGTAAATTCATTTTTGGAAAGTTTTGTTGGTGAGGTCTCTGTAAATGTTTGATAGAGTTTTCATAATCAGAACGGCTGCCCTATTCATTTCATACAAATGATTATCAATTCAGATATGTTATTTATTTGCTAAAAGATGGTTTTGTAGAGTGAGTGTAATATCTTGGCTGGCTAATTCTCCATTACTGTGAAACAGGCAATGTGTAGTCAAAATTATTTTTTTATTATACTTGCAACATAATGTTGGTATCTCGAACGCATTTGCGTGCGAAAACGAGCCATTAAAACACCGGGGTGTTTTAAAGTCGCCTAGGCAACAACATATATACTGACATATGACAGTAATGACAGTAATCGCGCCACAATAGCATCAATGTTTCGTCCACAGTGTGATAATTCTTCTTTGTCATCCAAGCTAATAATTTCTCATATTCTTTATAATATGCAATTTTTGATTTTTGTGGAATTAATTTCAATTCGGCTTGCTCAGCTAATCGTTCAACTTCCGAAGAAATCTCTCCACTCATATTGTCCATTCTAAATTCACAAAATTTGACATTAAATGTCACAGCAATCACATTATAGCAACGAATCAACAATAATTTCTAACCGTTTCTATGTTCATTATTAGAACCACACCCTACTTTGTAAAATGCACCAATTCTTCTATACTTGTTGTTATTTTCGCATTGTAGTGCAGGTATAATAAAAAATAGCGTATAATACCCGTGTATAAGTGTCTTTAAAGCACTTGCGCCATTTAAAGTCAACATGCATAAATCGTACGTGCGACGTCTACACTCAACGTACGAAACTTACCTAAAATATCTAGCGTCGTGCGCGCTTTGAGTCATGGAAACTTTAGCATCAGTTGTATATAATATTCGAGCAATAGCTTTCAAACTACCGACTAGTAGATAGGCGACTGCTGGCCTTTCCGTCGTAAAATCAAGTTGAAGATGGTCATGTGTGCTGGTACATATAAAGACCGCTTCCCTATCTTCGTCGTCCGCGCCTTGTTGGTGCTGTAGTACTTCGTATACACCGTCCAAGGTCGTCAGGAACTCTTTCATATCGTCTCCTAAACTTCGGAAAGCTCGTTCGTAACTTCCAGTGCATGTCGTCCTGATTAATTCCTGTCCGAGTCGATCTAGGAACTCTGGTTCATTAATACCTGAAATAATGCAGAAATAGAGAATTAGTAAGATTGTGGATGGTAGGAAATTCCTTAGAGATTTGTGTATAAAACAATAACAGAAAACCTTCTAATATATTTATGGCAAAAACTGTCTCCTAAAGTTAGCTAAAGTGTATGAAATTTAATAAAATATGTCCGTTCCTCTTTTACTTTGACAACTTTCAAAAACATTGTGGGAAATTTATTTTTATTTTCGTTGATCTCCCGGGGTACCAAACATCTTTAAGATGCTAAAATATTAATACTGGACCTTTCCTTATTTCTTACTCCTCAGAGGGAAACACAACCGTTCTCATCATGTCAAATTGTATCGGTGGTTATACGGAACGTAGCAATTTAATATTGCCGTCGGAAAACTTCGAAATTTAATATAAAGATTAATTTTGCTTCTTATTAGCAGTTTCCTCCGTTTTATTGAAAACATTTCTGAATGTGAAAAGCGTAAGCTGTCCTTAAGAAGCAACTTCGTGTAAAAAGTATTTAATTTAATTTTGTATTCATGTCAATTTCAGTATTAAACGTAGAATATTTCTGTGTAATAAATCGTCCTCCTTCATAAACAACCTCCTTCTAATCGCTTGCGTTCTTTTATTGCTCGTAAAACTAATACAAGTGAATGTATCCGAAATAGAATTATTATTGTCCAGATTGGCCAGTCGAAAATCCCCTATATCGGAGAATGTTCAATCATGCATGCCTTCGGCCGAACACTTTTCATGGTCGAGTGGGTTTCTCTAACGGTACACCTACGTGTATAGGGAACGACGACCACTGATTTATTAATGGCGACAAACCATCAAATGCGATTTATGGAATCTGTGCGTTTTAGTAGTACGCTATTTTGTATTCATTGTGGGATATATTTAGTGTTATTGTATTTGTTACGAAAATAATCTTGTTTTGTTCTTGAATATCTCAGGTGTGTACGTTGTAGGAAGAGGAAAATGACTTCTGTGAATACATTAGCAATTTTGCGATGCTGCAAGAACAATGGAATTAGTAAATTGTTGGCTTTGCAGAATCTTTTGTGATGTTAAAATATAAAAGACAGCGGCAGATAAGAGCTGCTCTAATTTTTTCTTACACATTTGCTTTAAGTATATACGACATATAAGTTTCTGGTTAATGTTTCTAATTCTTTCCCCATAAGAAGACGTAATTTGGAAATAAGGCTGAGCTAACTAACCGACTGGTTCTCCTCGACCGATTCATCAGTCGGGAAACTACTTGACATCCCCTAATTGAAAGTCCTGTCCAAGTCACATCGTTGACTGAATGGCAAGAGAACCATACCATTTAATGCTTCTCCAATAATGTGGGTTTATGATTTTAACTACGGTACACCATGTGCTAAGGCACTGTATTTGCTGGCCATCAAATTCACGGTAATCGGAAACCAGTAAAAGGAATGGTTTACATTGACCACACTACTACTCATCGTACCACAAAATTCTGAACTAGAAATCACACTTCTTGCCGGCAAACTAGTTGCAGCGATTATGACGTTTCTGGGAATCATTTGCTCCCAGTTCCTGATGGAGATGGATATAGAACAAGGACAGCTGCAGCATTGTTATGTTAAGGCTGGACATCATTGTAAGACCAATGAGCGCTGAATGGATATGCAATTTTGATGATATCCATAAAATCATTTTTTTTATCAGGTGTATGCATAAGTTTTTCCCGCTTTAACTCAGAGCCTGCCTGGAAAAGAACATTTGCGGCACGTATTGCTTTTCTTATTTAATAAAAAAAAAAAATAAGTAAAACGGAGTTGAAAGTCATCAAGCCACTTTAACGAGCAATAAGAAAGATCAGTAAACTCTGTATTCGTCGCAAAAGAAAATGATTTTTATATCGAATGGTGACGAGAAATTGATATATTTTAAAAACCCGACGCGGAAAGAATTGTGGCTTGCACTTGACGAAGCCAGTTATTCAACACCAAATAGCTTCAGCAAGAAAACCATTCTCTGTGTCCAACGAGACCAAAGCGGTATTATGTATTATGAACTATTGAAGCCAGATGAAACCACTACTATACAACGCTATCACCAACAAATGATTAATTTAAACCACGTATTAATCGAAGACGACCGGAATAGGCCAGAAAACATGACAAGTGATGTTACACGACAATGAGCTATTTCTCTCGGCGAAACCATAGAAAGACACTTTCATATCTTCCCAGACCAGGCCCCATCTGACTATCACTTTTTCACATCAATGGGGCAAGCACGCGCAAAGCAGATAATTTGAGGAAGTTGTAAAATGGCTTGACGAATGGTTTGCGAGACACAAAATCAGTTTTTTTTTCTGGTTGGTATTCATCTATTACCTAAAAGATAGGTGAAATGTGTAGCAGGCGATGGCCAATATTTTGAATGAAAAATATTAACTTCCTTAACAAATGCCTGGTAAATGGTATTTTTAGAAATAACAGAAATGCAGAAATCTAAATAGCAAACTTTATGTACATATGCGCAGTAGAAATGCGCATTACTAACGGTTGCCAAAATTGACTTGATTTTGATTGGGCTACTATATGTCATGTAGTAGCCCAATTTACAATTAAAATTTCTTTGTTTATGATGGAGATCTCATATTTTTGTTTTTATTTTTACGAGAAAATTATATAAGGTTGAAAGTAAGGTAAATCTAAATTGTTATTTGGAAATACAATTCAATTAAGCGACCCACTGTTCCCATTAGAAATTTAAAAGTTGAAAACAAGTTCCTCAACTTCTGGTTTGTTTCGGGAAAGGGATATCTCATCAATCGATTCCTTAGAGAGGTTTTGGCTATCAATGTTTATCACAAGCGTACAAAACGCAACAGATAGGTACGATTTCCTAAACCAATTCATACAATTTTGCATTTTAATACGTAATTCATTACATTTTGCCAAGTCGATGGCGCCCCTAAGAAAATCTGACCCCCTGGGAATTATATCAACTAATTTACCAACGTCTTGCTTCGCACCTCTTATCTCACACTTTGCATGCTTGGCAGCTGTGTACAGTCTCGTTTTTGTAGATATTTGCAATCGTTACATAAATGAATATGAAATGATATGACTGATTTAAATACTGGCGCGCTTAGGTTTTCTTTGCGCATGTACACGACAAACCAAAAGAGCTACTTACTTGAAAGATCACGCTTGGTTGGTTAGACTATAGGAGTATTGTAGCATCATGCTAATGTTTACAGGATATACGCGGTTTCCACGGCCGAGCGGGACATAGGGAGAATACATACATACAATCGGTTTTGGGTGAATATTATCTCGCTAATACTACTTCACTCAAATTTAAATGCCACATATTATAACTGGGCTAACGATGAACATTTCCACAACCATAGTATAGAGAAAGTCATTTTAATAAACCCAGAAAATCATTATTTTTAAATCTATTGTATTTGAATTCCTAATAAGGCTGTTAACATATGACAGGACTGCAAGCGGTCTAACGCAATGCACGGATTGTTTACGGTTCGATTCCCGACAGATCAATTTTGTTTTTTACTTCTTTATCTTCAACAATAATGATTGTTACGGTAACAAAAATGATTAAGTGCTATTATGTGTTCCGCTTTTCAAAAATTCAAAAAAAAAGAAAATTCATCTGTCGGGATTCGGACAAACCCAAATTAAATTCAACCTACTACGTAAAAAAAGTTGGTTAACATCCAACAAACACATTAGAGACACACTGCAAGGATAAAAAAGAGACCTACGATAGTAAGACATTAATTTTAAAGGAACACAAGAGACGAGGTTTAGTCCGACGAAAACTCACCCCACACACTAGTAAGCAGGACAAAAAAATATGAACAAACCGTAATTGTTATCCTACGAAACCCCTCACGGGGGCGCCAAGTGACTCCATGGTTCAGAAATTCAACCTCGATAGGAAATATCAGGTTGTAGCAGCAATCCACCATTGCGCCAGAGAAGTGGAAAGATGGACCGAGGTCGGTAAAAGCGTCGCCATCTTCTCGGACAGCCAAGCAACACTTAAAGCGATCAGTTCAGCAAGTGTTGACTCCAAACTGGTTTGGGACTGCGTTAACGCCCTAAACGAGGTGGGTTCCCAAAGGAAACTAACCTTGGCCTGGGTTCCCAGCCACGAGGGTGTGAAGGGTAATGAGGCGGCAGACGACCTGGCCAGACAAGGCTCGTCGAGGCAATTCGTCGGGCCCGCCCCTTCCTTCGGCACCACCAAATCACAAATTAGAAAATCCATCAACGAATGGATTCACAGTAAGTCCAGGGATTGGTGGCGGAAATCACCTGGGCAAAGACAGGCAAAGGAGTTCTTAAAAGAACAGAAGCCTGAATTCACTAGAGACCTACTAGATAAAGACAGGAAAACCGTCAAAATGTTAGTAGGACTTTTGACAGGTCACTGCAGACTGAATAGGCATATGTACAACATAGGCCTGGCGGAAAATGCCTTGTGCAGATTCTGCAAGGAGGAGGAGGAAACCCCAGTCCATGTGCTGTGCCAATGCGAAGGCCTGGCAAGGACAAGGTTTCTTATTTTGGGCACAGAGTATCCCACAGCATTAAGCTACACACAGGAGCCGCTCTTAAGGACGCTAAGCCTCATAAAGAGGGCAAAGTTAGAGGGCGCCTTCTAGGATTACTGGGGATCACAATAGACCGGGAAGGTCGCGGTGAAAGAGGCCCGTAGGGCCACCCCTAATCTAATCTAATCTATCCTACGAAAAGGACAAAAAATACACTTTAGTCACATTACAGTCAGCATGGGTTCTGTCACATGTGCCTCGAACTGAAATCTTGCCAAAACTGTTTGCTACATAGTAGGCATGTACTTGAGGTCATCTCAAATTAAACTCAAACTGAAAACGTAGTGTTCAAAATTTAAAGTATCAATCCTAACAAACAAAACGAAATCACGTCTAGATAAGGTTGGGTAGCAAGTAAGATAAAAATAACTGGGCGCTTGGAATAGGATTCCTGCTCCTGTTCCAATGAAAATAGTGATTGAGGACTATACTTTCCGAACAGCACAAAATCTGGAAATCTAAAACTAAGGATGCTAAATCTAATTTACAAATCCAAAGTACTACAGAATTACCTGGCAAGTACAACAGAAGAGATTAAAATCAATTATTAGGTTAAGTGATTAAAATTCCAGGATGAGTTTTATTTTCTATACAATTTGTTACAATAATCAACACATTACCTTAATAGAAAAGTTATACATAAAACATATTCAATACTATAACTTTAATTTATTGAAACATTAGCTACATGCAAGCTGCATCCTTCGTAAGATGTCTAGGGGACCCCAAATGTACTTCAACCAACCAGCCACAGCTAGTATTTACTCAAAACTTTTGTATTTTCGAAGAAGTAAATTGTAAACTCAAAAAATGAAATTATAATAGCCACAAGATTTTCTAGCTTTTAGTTCTGCACGTACTTTATCATTTGCAGTAGGAATTCATTGATAATGCGAAAAGTGATGAAGGCCTGAATCTCTTATCTTGACCAGAAACCTCATGGATGCTTGTGACTTCCCAAAATTATAATTTAGAATCGAATTCCTTCTGCTCGTACCTACTTGCTTGCTTTTAATAATAATTGGTCATTTGAAGATTGTACTAACAGGGTTCTCGAACCCATGTCAACGGTGCAGATATTTAAGTTGTAATCGCTGATATTGATCAATTGTTAAACGTTTTTGAAAGCAGTTTCGTCAGAATAGAAAAAGCTCTTATCTAGAAGGGCTTTACAAGATAAACAAAATGATGATTAAAAGGCTCGGTGGCTGTGTACTAACAGTCCCTAGTTTTGAGGAAACTATTAACAAAGTTTTCTACTCTTGTAATTTGACAAAGGAATACAGCTTCAGAGTCACTATATATAGTTGCCCTCATCCTAAAATGAATGAAATTATCATCTCTCTGATTATCATATCTGTATATCATCTTATTTCTATGACTAGTCTACATTTTGCACAAAGAGAGGAGGGGGCAAAGATTGGAGGAGAGATGGTTTGTAACTTTGGATCATTAAAGGTCTTTCTGGTATGTGCTCCTATTCTCTTTGGTTCAAGTTATATTGATTAAGACAGGTCACTGGATAAAGAAGACAAGGATATCTGCGCCTTCACCAAATCCGTAAAAGTTTGCGAATTACATCTCTAACATAACTATGAAGAAATTGCGTCAAAAACCTGTGATTGATTCAGCTAGCTTCTGGGGAGCTTCCTAAATGCAATGCACCAGTCTCAATTTACTTGAATATTACCCAAATTTTGAAAATATTAGCATTACATTGTGCATAAATTTTGATCTGTTAGGGGCTCATTTGATAGGTTTGTGTCCAAAATTTCTATCACGATGAATTCCGACATGTACAGTAAACTTGTACACCTTTCGTTATATAAAATTGTAAGCTGAAGTATCTACAAATTGATCATTGAAACAATAATTTAAGGGCTCCGTGCAAAAAGTCCATAAGTGAGATTTTGCTATTTTGAGATAATTGACGATCAAGATATAATTTCAGCAATGAAACCAGACCGCAAGTGATAGATCATTCAAATTCCATTTTTCTGATTAGTAGTAACTACTTTGTATATCAAATGGCAAGTGGAATTAGAAGTCGTAATATAAACCGGATAATTAATGGTTTTTTGTTTGCACTTAGGGACTTTTTACTAACAACCAACTTTTTTTCCGTAAAATTTACTTTGATTTATTCTAAAATAAGTTGTTGAGATGTTTGTGATACAGTTTAGTGTTTATTTTACTATAAACATTACATCATAGATTGTAAAATATATTGTGTACATAATAAAACAATAAAATGTCATTCAAATATTTCTGCGTCTGATTCTACATCGTTTTGTTTCCCATTTTCTTCACCATCTTCATCTAATATATCATAGAAGAGTCTGTTCTCTACTTTTTGAATGTGTAGTGTCAAAAGTTTTACGTTTCCAAGTTTTTCGGGCTTAATCTTCAAAAATTTTGTATATGCAAGTGGTGGATGTTTCTGGCCTTCAACATGCTTCTGATGCCCTGTTTTATACAATACAAAGTCACGATAGTCCCCTGAAATTGTCTCCCTAGTTTTTGGTCTGCATTGGGACGAAAACATTACTGACCGGCACTTCGATATTCCAGGAATACTAGGTTTAACGCCATTAGCAAAAAGTTTGTTATAATCCAATATTTTGACCAATGGAAATTCCCCTTCAATCTGACTGCTTTTGGTTAAAAAGTTGTGCTGTAGAAATATTATTTCAAACGGTTTTTTAGGTCTGGCACTTTGAATCATATCAATGTAATAGTCAGGGTTATCAATTTTATCCCTTTTTAGCTTCTTGTTTTCGATTAATGCATAGCATCTATCTATTGGCATCATCGAATGACCAGGAATTGGATAGAAAACCGCAACAGATTGGCATGTATAAGCTGCGCATAACGAATCTAGGTATGTGAATAGATAGCAATTTTTATTTTGGGAAAAACAGTTGTCACAAAAAATTATTAATTTTGTTTCTGACTTCCTATATTTTTTAATGTAGTAGTCTACAGAGGTAATGACTTCGTTTGGGCCTGTATTGGCAAAATTTTCCGTATAAAGGAACATGGAGGCTTGATTTGAAACAATGTTGTTTATCCCAAAATTATGCAACCAAAGTTGTCGTTTGTAATATTCGTCAGTAATATTGGTGACTGGCAACGGCAGATTTTTTTGAAAATCAAAACAAATGACAAGCTCATCTTGGTTTGAATTTTCTCGCCTTTCTTTAAGTTTGTCAAAAAAGGTTTGCGTTTTACGTAGATGCAACTCTTTTTGAATTTTAAGCAGTCTTATTTTATGTTCATCTTTCGCAAATGTTGCTGAATGGAGATCAGCCATAAATTTAGTACATGTTGTGCATATATCTTTTTTGGGATATGCGAATGAATAGTTAAAATCATTCACAAAAATCTTGTGAAAATATCTATATTTATTTGGATATTCAGGATATTTAGTACAATATCCTTTGTGTAGGGAGGCAACGGTCAGGTCTGAGGATAAATATTTTTTATATTTATTTGGACTTCGACATTTTTGATTGTTTCTTCCGGGATTCTATTCTGCCTATTAGTGTGTTCACCGTGATAGTCTCTCACATCTTCAATTTCAAAACTAAGAATTTTTTTCTTTAGTCTGTCCCTCTTAATACCATGTAAATGACGAAACATTTTTTGACAAACGTTTATTTTTTTAGTGTTCACTAATACGTTGTATATGAAAACCTTTTGTTGTTGTTTATTTTTATTAACGCGTCTCTTAGCGTTTCCCAAGAAATGCAAGCTCGTAGATAAATATTTTGTTCATCATGGTTCATGTCTTGAAAACTTTTAAATGTTTTTTGTAAATTTCCTCTGAAACCTTATCCTTGTACTTACACCGACATGTTGCAATGTGTAAATGACGTCTTTCAACCTTTTTCTTAGATCGACGCCATTGAGAAGGCTCTGATCTTCTCTTTTTACCTGAATGTACTTCAATGTTTTGGCAACTTCACCAACGTTGGACATTTGACCATTAGACTTAATGTCATTTAAATACATTCCATTTTTAATAACTTCACCAGAAGATTCGTCTTCATCCTCACTTTCATTACCGCTTGGCGGCAACTATTCATTGTCGCTGGCTGAAAATGGCTCTACGAGATCTAATCATTTGATTTTAAACGTTCTAGGTTTGCGAAAGCTTAAACTACTTACCAATAATACTTTCTTCGCTATCGGACATTACAAAACGCACAAATTTATTTAACAACAGTAATCTAACACACTTAACCATCTACCATTTAACAGCACTGCTACAGCACAGCTGTTGCGTGCCGAACTTAGGAACTTTTTACACAGAAAACGAACGCAGCGCTGCACTTGGGGACTTCTTGCACGGAAAATTAGATAGATTTTAAACTTACCCAACCTAAATTCACGTACTTAGAAACTTCTTAGATGCAAACTAAATATATCGTTGCAAATGTGGTGCTAATTCGCGATAGATGATGCAATAATCTCCAAATCATGAAAATGTCACTTATGGATTTCTTGCACAGAGCCCTTCAATTATTCATTAGACAAATGCTATAATTTGTATACAGCACTTATCTTTTGATGTATTTAGCAAATACATCCATTTACAGGCCTTGTGTCCTGAAAGTCTTTTAAACTCAACGTGACTTGTCATTAATGAAAATTTCATTTGCATTTTTGTCGTGGCTGTGGCAGACGATTTGCAATTAACTCCAATTAAGGTTATGTACACCGCCGCAGCATAATGCTTACATCTACATTTAATTTATCCTCACCGTGATAGGCTAAAAAGGTTTTGAATTAAATTATACCTTTGCGGATATCAACTCGAAAGATATTTTAAATATGAAAGGACTTCGAATAAGAGAGAGAGCGGTCTTGAAAAAATTATCATTCGCAGGGTATTAGCGTTGGAAAATGGGAAATAGCACATCGTTTCAAAGCCGTTCAAACCCTTTTTTCTCTCCTTTTTGAAGGGAGAAAATTAAGCGTTTAATACAGTGCTAACGCGATTACAACGGATTCTATGCTTTACCTGATTCGTTGGAGATGATGTCGTAGAGGTCCTCTAAATAGGCGTAATGATTACAGCTGGTCACATCGTCGGGTAACTGCGTCCTGAAAAGGATAAAAAGAATTATTTTCTGTGAGGATGTAATAATAAGAGTGAACTAAAGTAGTAACGTGAAGATGGTTCCCAATCGAGTTTTAATTAATTTGTTTTAGCGCTGACTAAGACGATTTCAATGAGATACGTTTGCATCAATATTCGTAACACAAAAGCTATGCACAATAAAATCGATAACCTATTAGCCTCTTTATGTAAAGGTACACGAACTTGTTTAGAAACGAGGAGAAGATAGAGACGCGGTCTTCAGGCGCATGAATAACGTGATTTATGGTCATATCGTAGCCAGACTGCTCCCAGTGAATTGTTTTTTTTTATTTTTATCTTCGTGGTGTGGTTAATGCGGACGGATTTTCTAATTTCGAATGGAGTTTTAATAATTGAATTGCTTGAAAATGAGTTCGATTCATGTTTATATTTCCCTTTAATAGATACCTCGATTTAAATGATTAAGTGTTAATTACACTAGTTTTCGTTTGGTTTTCCTCTTTTGTCAAATGTATTTCACTAATTCACATCTTAATTAAAGAGGGTGCTGTGTATGTCTAATTATTTCCCCTTTTGTCAAAACTGTTTCCTCAATTGTCAAAACTTGGTTATTATATGTATGTAAGAATGAATGCAAAGGCAAAACAACAAAATCTTGAACGAGATACGTGCTTTAGTAATCAAAGGAATGAACAATGGTAGTTCGCCAGTCCTGATAGCACGACAATTTAATTTTACGAACACTGTAAGAAAAATTTAAAACTTACAAAATATCGAACGAGCTGAAAAATAGAAGAGCTGCACATCGTCGCACTAAATTTACTCAAAATGAAAAAGAACATATCTGCAATTTAATTAATCAGGATCACATTTTAACACTGAAACAAAAAAAAAACCAAATTGTTAAAGCGAAATCCGCAACTAGAGGCAAGCTTAGGAACCATTGACAGAGCGACAAATGCTGTTCTATACAACAGAATACTGATTCATAGAGAAAACATATATTTTATTGACGAACTGATTCAAGTGAATTTGAGAATATCGTATGGAAGACCACAGAAGTATAATAGAGCCAACAAAGTTAAGGCTCAATTAAGAGACCGTGATCATTGAATTGCTGCAACTATGTGTATTAATTCATTATATTTATTCAGCATTCAAAACAGGCTTTACAATGTAGAATACTTTGGAGAACTCTTGACATCCTTGATTGACCACTTACTTGTTAGCCGAAGACAATATACAAGTTGCATATTTTGGACAACGTCTGATTTCATACAACAGATGTAATTCAACAATTGATCAGAGCTTATGCACATCAGTATTTCTACCATCATATAGTCTTTTTTAAACCCAATTGAAGAGCTGTTTAGCTAATGGACAAATAACATAAAGGGAAGACAGCATATGGATAACAAACGACTGTATCTTCAAATTCATAATTCTCCTGAAGCTGTAACCCAAGAACATTGCCAAATCTATGTTCGACATATGGTAACATATTTAGGCGACTGCCTTAACAGAAACGGAATTTTGAACTAGACTAAAGTATGTGTTTTTTAAAAGTATTGCGCAACATACGCACACACATTGTTATCTTTTTTCTTTCTAAAAAATTGTGTCTTCTCCTTTTTTTTTGTTGTTTTAATTTAGAAATTAAAAAAGGAGGACAATCATTTGCAATAGCATGAAAAAGTTTTGAGTTCAATTTGATGTACCTACGAATGTAAAAATGACGTATGTGGGAAATAGTTTTTAGAAATAGTGAAATACATTTGACAAAAGTGGAAAACCAAAAGAACAACTCTGTAAGTAAATATCACAATAAAAAAAAATAATTAAAGTAGTTTGAAAATATGTAATTACTTTTTTAAATTCTGTTATATTAGGAAACACAAAAAACATTTTGAAGAAAATGTAGATGTTAGTGAAAATCCGGTAAGTGTAGCAGTTCGCTTTCTGTAACACCAAATTTTAGGAAACTTCAAATTAAAATAAACACGAAAAAAAATTAACATTGTGTTTGGCGACCCCGTAGCTGAGTAGACTTTTGTACACGTCTAGGCATCAACAAAATGACATGGTCGATATCTGCTTGTGGCATCTCGTTTCAAGCAACTTGAACTTCGCTGATTAACTTCACCAAAGTTTGTGGAGGATGGTACAAAGTGTACAGTCTCCTCCCCATGATATCCCACACATGTTCGATGGGGTTTAAATCCCGGAAACGGGATGGTCACGGCAAAACATTAACTGAAAACGGAAGTGTGATCGGCTACCATAAGCAATATCCACCCAAACTATTACTCCAACAGTCCTGAGTACATCTCTTCGCAGAAAACTAAGAGCATTTTTTTTCGCAAAAAAGTATCAATGACAAAAAGTTGACATTCTTATCATAGCATGCTTTAAATATTTTTGTTTGATATTTTGATGCCAAAAAATCAAGTTGAACAAATTACCCCTTCTTGGTGTAACACTTCTAATATCACTGTTTTGGTAGAAGTTTGAAATGATTTTTCTAATTTAACAGTTATGTTTTGTCTTACAACTCCTTTGGTTGCGGATTGCGGTCATTCTATTTTTGCAAATTTTATACAGTCCCAGATAAATTGAAACGTCATAGTGTCTTAGTAACCGCTGAAGGTGTTATAAGATTTCTTTCGGTATCTAAATCGTCGTCTTTATGTATTCTAATACGATCGCCAAAACTAATCATAAAAATTTCAATTTGTTTTGTTTTTACAGATCCTGCTGCTGAACCCAGTATGGACAAATTCAGAAAAAGAAGATCTAGTATAATCTCACAAAAAATACAGTGTACTCTGTACATACAATTTAAATAGTTAAGAGCAGTTTCTGTTACACCAAACCTACGTTAAGTACTAAAATTGGACGGAACTTTATCACAAAATTATTTATTTGACAACTGTTTTATAATAATAATAAAGTTGTTGGGAGGGAGAATTCCTTCTGCTACAGTTAAATCTTTTAAAGATAAGTCAAAATTTTGATATAAACTATTTGCTGGTTCTGGATCGTCTTTAATAATCTTCTAGATAAACTTAAATAAAAAGCATGATCTATTTCTTTACGCTAGAAGAGTATCCATTCCTCTCTTACCAGTTTTTTTAATGATATTTGTTATACTGGTCTGCTAGTTACAAAGCATAGCAATTCTTGAATGTAGTATCATAATTTACACCCCTCCTTTTTTACATTCATGTATATAGACTCATTACCATACTAAAATGTTCCTTTGTAATCGTTGGAGGTGATTGCAATATTTTCGAATTCCAGTTATGTTATCTAAATTATATTATGCATTATGTGTAATTGCAATTTCTTGAGGCTGGTAAGTCTCTCTTCTACTTTGGGGGTAACTACTTCCATATGCTATCCAAAGCAGAATTGACCATTCATGGGAATTCTTGTATAGATTCGCTGGAATTATTATTACTCCTCCTCACAGGCTTCTTGTACTAATACTATCTCAGCATTTTTTCCCGGTACAAATATCATCAGCAAGCAGCTTCTAAGTTCGTTCTTAATTGCTATTCTAATATATCACCAACTCAGTTCGGCTATTGCTTGTTGAACTACACGTCACCTACTGTGATATTGCGAAAAAGTACTTTGTATTATCGATCGTCTTTGTCGTTGTTAAGCTTGCATCCTTTTGAGTACCTTCTTTCCATACATCGCTATTTTAGATATGATCTAGTGTTTTTCACTAGATTTCTTTAGCAGTCCTTTTATCTTTGTGTAGTGGTGCTATTCAGTTCCACATAGACGTTTCGCTTTGTATTTCTATTGGAAGCCAATACTACAACCACCAATCGTGGTGGCTAATACAAGGTTTTGCATCGGATGGCTTCCATTAGCGTTTAACACTTTCAGTGCGCATGGCTCTCTTGAGAGTCTCCCTCCTCCTTGACTAAGTGTGCATGACTCTCATAGGAGCCAGATCACCTATTTCATTGAATGTGATTTTGTGAGGTCAGTGCTTTTTAGAAGTGGATGTATTTGTGTCAGCGGGTAGGGTTAGGAACCGAAGTAGCAAAATTATATTGCCGTATTCGTTTTTTCCTTTAAAATGGCAGAGGGCGTGTCGGGTACCTCAAACCGAAAAAACCAAAACTAACTTTTAAAAATCCAGACAAACTGAGCGATGAAGAACTTTTGGCTCTGCATATGTATTCAGATGAGAGAAAATCTATCTCTGAGAGAAAATCTATCAGGTGGTATAAAAAATTGGCTATACATTATTTCCAAATGATGCCATTGAATGCTTATCTGCTGCATAGAAAATATTCTGGGCGGAAAATAACGATGTATGACTTTCGAGTGTCGCTTTTGAGCAGTCTTCTCCACATTGACGAAACGAAGAAGCCTACTACTAAAATTAATGCAATTAGCGGTGATGGAAGAATAAAAGGAAGCACTGCGGAGAATGTTCGAAAAACAAGAATAAAAAACAAACAATATACTACTGCGAGAAGTACCCAGGACAGCCTGGATTTTGTGTTAGTGAATGTTTCATGAATGCTCATGATTAGAATATTGTTTTATTTTTTGTTATTTGCAGTGTTTATTTTATATTTTTTGTATATCTACCATTATACAATTTGGCACAATAAATTTGTAAATTTGTGCTTTTTAGACGTTTTCTTTTCATGTTTCATTTCCATTTCCAAACTATCTTCGAAATTTAGTGCGGCTCTCATAGGAGCCAGTCAGCACTGAATAAGAAATTCTTGGCTAGGTGCAGATGACTCTCAAGAGAGCCACATACTCAAAAACAAAGCACGCCCAGAATATATCCATTTTGTAAATGCTTTTCGTATTCCAACAGTTATACAAATAATATTTTCAAAAAAACATTAGCATCTGGGGTACCCATTGCCTGGACAGTAGCAGTGAAAGTGTTAACGGAACTATTTTTCCATGTGATGTTCCTGAAGCCTTTGCTCTTTTACTACTATATCGGGCATTTCCAGTTTGATGACAATTTTGCAGATGATAGATGCAGTAGCGTAGGTTTTGATATTTCACAGCTTTATCCCCATTTTCTGCAATCGTGGCTACAGATTTTCCTGGTTCGAATTAGTGCAATTTGTTCTGATTTGTCCATTTCTGCAACTTTCAATAGCTGAGCTTTCAATCAAATCTTCCTTTTTGTGCGGAATCTTCCGTTATTGCTTATAATGATATCAAGCAGATTGTCACTGTTGGTAAGATTTATTTTTAAATAACTTGTCAGAAAGCTTAGGCAAAATAGGCAGAAAACACAATTAATGTTCTTTCTTAATCACATTTTTTACCAATAATCACCAATAATATGCACTTAATAATAATCTCGACAAAATTAACATAATACATTCATTTTTTATTCTTTACTAACGAACGAACTTTTGTTCGGCCGACAACTCGAACACGCAATATTTCCATAGAAAGATCCGAGATAATAAATGTTGCATGCCCGTGAAAACCGAGAGTAGATCGATAGGGGGCGCTAAAACGTCAAATCTGAGAACGTTGTAAAGACGAAGGCACGACAGATACATGGCAGTTCTGTGCTCTGATCGTGAATGGAAAAACTCTTCCGAAATGGCCCTATCCAAGTTCCATCTTTGTGTCGCCTTCTTCTATCTAGAAATGAATTAATGAACAATTCTTATACTCGGATGGCGGGGGAACGCTGCGATTCGGAATTGTCGGTCGTTAAAATTGCGAAGATGTAAATCTCGACGCGCTCACAATGCCCTTTCTTATAATATGGAATGCCAAAGATATGTCTTTCTATATATCATACTGATAGTAGGAAAGAGAAAATTGCTTTCTATGCATTATAAATTCTCGGACTTTCATCTAGATTACTATAATAGATATCATAAATATAAAGATAGATCATCGTAAAACAACAAATTAAATATTCTAACGAGAAGCACAGTTAATCTCATAAATGCATTAACAAGTTTCATCCTAACATTAATTTTTCAGATGGAGCTGCATTTCGTATCTGCCACCATTAATAACTTCTAGCACCTCTTTCTCGTTGATGATGTATTTATTCGTTGGAGTTGCATACTCTATTATAAATAAGCTCAGCTCATAGCGTAATTCATCTTGAAAATTTTATCCAACATTCCCTCGCAGTAATTACTTTAATGCAACATCAAATTATTGTTTACTTCAGATTTCGAGGCGTTGTTATTTCATTCGATGATGTCGAAACGACGGGAGGAAAAACTAAGAATGTCGCGCTAAATGAGTTCATTTAATATTCGGGACGAGTATATAAACCTCTTTATTTGAGGAAATTGCCTTTTTTTTCGTTCGCTCGCTTTCTGATTTAGTGGCATGTCATTTTTTCTTCCTCCTGTGTGTAAAACAGCCTTCACGAAGCGACTTCGTATTTAATAATCTATGAGCGCGAATGCGGTCGACAACGCTTGAAGAATTTTTTCCACGACAGATGTTACGTTCTTTTCGGAATAATAATCTAATAAACAAAATCGTATTTCATGCTGGTGCGTAGTATAATTATAGAATTTAACCGGGCGGTGGAAATGTAAATTCTTGACGTCAAGCAGAGAAAGCGAAACAATATTTCTGTCATGTGCAGCTGTATCTGTATACAAAAATTGTTTGTCGTGAAGTGGACGTCCATTTTTGAATATCACTGTATATGAAAAATAATCAACAATACGCAACTGATGATGAGTGTTTGACTAACAGACATTGACATTATGATAATCAATACCCAGTATATGTTTGTTTATAGTAGCAACTAAATGTAGAAGGTGCTTATAAAAGATGTTAACACTGTAGGTTTTTGTATTATCGTCACTAAACTAAGGGTTAGACTCTTAGACGTTGGCTGTACTGCGTCATATAACCAGCTGTTATACATACATACATGACATGTTGTTATAGATGACAAAGATATACGTCGGCTGGATAAGTCATAGATTGCACTGAATCTGATGGTGTAAGATTCATGATCTTATAGGCTGGTGTTAAAAATAGAGCATTCCAACGTTAGTATTCAGCACGTGTCTCATGGCAACTGCTAACATTGTTGCCACGACTAATTTAAGTTGGCAGCTATTAATGAATGACAAGATATTTGAAAAACTTTTTGGTTAGAATTTTATTGTAACATTATATTTATGCAATAAAAAGTTTTCATGAAATTTAACGGCAAATGAATGTTAAATGCTACATATACGTATGCTTGATAAAATACATAGGTACATATTATGTACAAAATATGAATATGGTTGTACTTACTTCCATTTCGTATAGAATTAATATTTATAATTTCAGAAAGTCTCGCTTTAGCTATCTTTGTTGAAATTAATTCTAAGAAAATTAGCCAACATGTGAAGCTAAAGAACATTCGAAAAAGAAATTAAGAAATACAACAGTATAAGAAGAATGTAATATCTCGTTGTTGAGGTACACCAGACGAAATAGTTTTATAAATATTTATGCATAACACAGTGTAGGAAAATAAAAAACAATCTAGTTTTTAATATTTTTTCCAAAAAATATTACATTTGTATATAGGCCAGTATTATTTTTCTTCTTGTGTTTGCGATGCTATTATCTGAAACAAAAATAAGTTAGTAAAGCAGTTTTCTACTCCACCTAAGAGGTAGTGCCTTCAGGAGTGTTAAGTTTTTTTTTTAATTTATACATGGGACTTGTCGCCAATAGCGATATTCTACCCACATTATATAATGCATATATAATATTACATTTATTTGCAATATTTTTAAAAAAATATGTATGTTTTCATCAAAATAATATTTTTTAAGCAATACTGTGTGGAAACAACTAAACCAAATACATTTTTATGTGTGTATTACGAAGTTTGTATGTACTCGTAAACGTGCATCACATTTATAGTTGCGATAATCAGAATTTTTCTGGCATACGCTTGTACAGCTTGTCTCATTTGACACTAAATTAGTATTGGTCTGAATCCGGCAGTAGCAAAAAATAAATATTATTATACGATTTAAAATATATACATATGATTCATAAGCAATGGGCCAAATTGTAACTACACGTTCAGAAGTCCAAATAATAATATTTTCATTAACAACAATGGGTCTAAGTCTGCTCCTTACTGAGATACAGGGTGTTAAAGCGAAAAAAATAAAGTAGATCAGCTACTTTTCTAGATAATGACTTGAACATTGGGTATGAACTAGTTTTTGTAAGGACAAACAAGAATATGTGAGAGGATTTAAGTTAACTCGGAGATGTCGCCACATGCACTATATGAATTAGATGAAAAAAACTAACCATTTTATTTCGCTCATTATTTTACAACTTACTTATTTAATTTAGATAGCCTCATCATTTTTGTAGCAAAAAGGTATACTTCTTCGATATCCCAAATATTTTATCCCAATTATTTGGATTTTACGAATTCACCGCGTAGCCCCTGTGGTTGTACTTTACATTTACCTAACCGTTATTGATAATTGATAAAAATATTAAAATGAAACTATACAAAAATTACGTAATAAAACAAATTTATTTTCATAAAATAGAACCACTTACGACAACTCTTATCAAATCCCACATCTTCAAGTTGTGTTAAGTTAAATTAAATTTAAGCTTAATTATTACCTACTGCAAAATGTTTTCGGTATGACCACCACCAGCATTTATACACACATTTAACCGTTTAGTTAAGGATAGTCTGACTTTAGAAAATGTGGCAGGATTGTTTCGCAGTGAATTGGCTGCATCTTGAATTCTATTCCATAGCTCGTCTCGTGTATTTATAGTTTCAGCATAAACCATTGATTTCATGTAACCCCACACATAAAAATCAAGTGGATTAAAGTCGGGACTGCGAGGTGGCCACTGAAATTCACTACCACGTCCAGTCCAACGGTGAGGGAATGTTTCATTCAGATGATCGCGTACAGCAAGTGAAAAATGTGGACGAGCACCGTCTTGCATGAACCACGTATTTCTTCTTAGTTGAGGTCGACTAAGTCATTATTTAAAAAATTTAAATATGACTCTCCATTTAAGTTAGGAGGTAATTCAATTGTGCCCAGTAATGTATTGCCTATTACACCGCACTACACATTTATTTTAAACTCGTGCTGGAAATGTCTATCTTTCTTTAAACGAGGGTTTTCGGCTTCCCAAGCATGACTATTTCGCCAATTAAAATCTCCGCTGGTAAACGTTGCTTCATCCGTGAAAAGAATGTTATTCAGGAATGTTGGATTACTATTCAATTTCCCCTTTAGCCACTGAGAAAATTCAACTCTGGTACGATAATCTATGGGAAGTAAATTTTGGACAGGTGTAAAATGATAGGGATATAAATTTTCCTTGTGCAAAATTCTAATCACTGACGGTTGGTTTATGCCAGTAGCTGTAGACAATCGACGAGTGCTTATTGCCGAATTTTGCGCAACTCTTACCAAAATTTCATCTTCTTGCTGCGGGGTAATAATTTTGGGGACGCCCTGTATGATATTTTGTACGAAATGAGCCTGTTTCACCCAATCGGTTATAAATATTTTGAAATCTCTTACGGTTTGGCTGCCTTCTGTTACGTATCACGATATTTTCTGGATGCTGCTTGCCCAGAAAAACGTTCTTGTGTGTAAACGCAAATCATGTCTCTCATTTCTTGGTTTGAAAAGTGATTGTGTCTCGGCATTTTTACTTAAGAATGAATCAATTTACCTAACAATCAAATGTTTTAAACTCTTCAATAAACGTCAAAGCTTTACTACAATCGTTGTTACTGTCAGTATTCCATGGCATGCTTGTGTCCTAAGAGATTAATGGTATGTATGATTTCTGTATCCACTACTAAAATTTTATTGTGAGCTTCCTTTTACACTTAAATACATAGAAGAACTTTTACGTTAATTATTGATTTTCTCAATTACTTGTTACATAAAAATAAATAAATTTTGTTTTATTACCTACTTTCTAATTTTTATGTCATTTACTTCTAATAGCAACATCACATAAATACACTTTATTTAAAAAAAAAATAATTTTTTCGTTGTTCAATGTTACGAAGCATTCCATACACTATTTTTACATTCAGTCGTCATAGCGGAGCCTATAATGTATTAATATTAATTATCTGAATAGTTTCTTCATAAATTTCATCAATTAGGATAATATTGAAGTTAAATGAAACGAAGACCGTGTAGTGAATTAGTAAAATTCAAATATCTCGAAAATCGTCAATATTTGGGATATCGAAGAAGTATACCTTTTTGCTACAAAAATGATGAGGCTATCTAAATTAAATAAGTAAGTTGTAAAATAATGAGCGAAAAAAAATTGTTAGCTTTTTTCATTTAATTCATATGGTGCATGTGGCGACATCTACGAGTTAACTTAATCCTCTCACATATTCTTGTTTTCCCTTACAAAAACTAGTTCATACCCAATGTTCAAGTCATTATCTAGAAAAATAGCTGATCTATTAACAAAAATCTATTTTATTTTTTTCGCTTTAACACCCTGTATCTCAGTAAGGAGAGACCCATTGTTGTTAATGAATATATTATTATTTTGGACTTCTGAACGTGTATTTACAATTTGGCCCATTGCTTATGAATCACCCTGTATAGTTTTAAGTAAGTAGGTAGTACTTACAGTCATTAATTGTTAGAAATTAATCAGTTAAAGAGGCACTCGAGGCATCTTCAGATGAAGATGAAGATCCTAGATTAATAACAAATTCTTCGATTTCATCTTGCAGTCCGCCTACTATCCACATATTATTCTCAAATTTTTTAACATGTTCCATATAGGTTTGCCAGTTAGCTGTGACATTGTTGTAACCTCTGGTAATTGGCTCTGACATATCTTTAGCTTTGAATGTTGAATTGTTCATTTTGATATAATGCTTTACTTCCGCCTATACCATTTCTATTGGGTTTAAATCGCAATGATAGTGTGGCAAACGTAGAATTTCACAGCCGTTGCAATTAAATCAAGTTTATATTTTTCGTATTGAGATTTAACTTGAGATACTGTGACTAATAAATCTCTCTTTAGCATACCATCTTCAACAGGAATTCGCTTTAAAGTTAACCATTCAATGATTTGATCTTTTTTCAATGCCGTAGTTGGAATTTTTTCTACTTTTCTACTATGATATGATGCATTGTCAAGTACAATAACTGAATTTTTCGATATATTCGGAAACAATTGCTTCGTGAACCATTCTTCATATACTTCTCCATCCATTTCGTTATGTGTGTGACTGGATAAAGGTCCTTTCTTTAGTTCGTCTCGTATTTTGTATACGCTGCGATCTGAACACTTTACAGCTTTGCTGGTTTCACGAACAGCATCACTGACAACCATACCCTTTTCCGTGAAGTAATTAAATACATTGATTATCATTTGCTTCTCTTTAATACTAAAGGTTTTACCTTTACGTCGTTTTCTTGACGACTCCATTACACCAGTAAGATTTAGTGTTCTGAAAGAATTGCCTTATTTATACTTTACACTTTTATACATTTAAATGACTACTTCCCTATTACTATTAATTGTGCACAGAAATGCTTTCTTAAAAGAACGATTAATGAACAATATTAAAAAGCTAAAGTGTGCTAACAAAATCAACACACGTAACGAATTTGACAGTTGCCAAATGGTTATATTTGCACTGAGTTACACCAGCACTGTCAACTGCAAACATATTAATTGATCTCGCATCATTGTTTTGGAATAAAAGAAGACAATTTATTACACATTGCTTAAGATAGTAAAAGATGTATATATCCCATAAGAGACAATACAGAATACTAAGGTAGGAATGTAGTTTATACTAGTTTAAGAAGCAGCGTATATGGCTGTGGATAGTTTTGAGCAGGTCGAGATCTGGTTTACAAATTAGTTTGTGTGATTTGGGTCAAAACCACACCCAAATCCTGCCACGAGCTTGTTTTGAAAGAAGCGTATCTAGTTGAGATAGCAGCTCTTCTTATTGAGGACTGCCATTGCGCTAGTATTGAAACTGCCTTCAAATTATCTTTCAACGTAATAAGCCAAGGCACTTATTAAGTTCGTAGAAATAATAAAAATATACAAAGTTACTGAGAAACTTTAGATAGTTTACAAGAAAATCTAATAATATTACTATCAGTACCAACTTTATAAGTAATGAAATTAGAACGAGAAACTAATACCTAGGTACCCAGGAAACAAATCTCGTATCACGAATTAATTAATTTAAAACTGCAAAAATGGATTGACGGTGGAGCTTGTGCTAAGCTGAAAATCCCACTTAACAACGAGAACTCTCTGAAAACTTAAATCCGTTTAAATGACAGAGACTTTATGATGAACGGCAACTCATTAATTTTATAGGATTTGCCAGTAGCGGAATGTTACGAATTTCTTTTCAATAAACGAAAAAATATCAATTTGTATATCACAAGATTGTGCCTTATATATCTCTACAGAACATATTGACGATCCATTTCAATTTCTGCGCTTTTATTACTTGTTTATCTAAAACAAGATTTTCGTTTTTATCACGTGAAATCGTAATGGATCTCCATAGGTGTCTGACTATAATCCAAGACGTAAAACAAGAATTTTACATTACAATATTATATGATGTTTCCGATATTTGTTATATGAAATGGTACGAACGTGTTATTACAAATTATTATGTAACAATCGACGTTTAATTGGAATGTCCGCAATATTAATTTAATGAATATTTTGGCACAAATAGAACGGGGAAAATCTAAAATTTAATATTTGCGGGGCGGTCAGCGCTGTTGTAATTAATTTAGTGCATCCACATTGTCTCTCCGGTGCAGTCTAAATTCTCTTCAACACTGTGGCGGACATATACGACTTTAATTTCATTAAATTTTGCAGCTAAACCGACAAGCGGTCGTATCTAAAGCATTTAATAATAAATTCACAAACCTAGTGGGTGCTATATTAATTAGATATGTCAGTTTTCGTAAAATACTGTGCATATCCAATTCGTGGAACTTTAATTAAAATATCGAGCGAATTATCCGAATCGCTTCGTATAGATTATCAAGCAAAAATTTGGGAACATTGTTTTCGTAAAATGTGTGTATTTTTCAACGTAAAAAGAGAGGATAGAAGCAGAACTTTATCCCTTCTAAAATATTCAGCATATGAAATGTGCGCGCTCGAAGTGAGATGCAAACTTTACCTGAAGCGAAGTAATTTACTGTCGAAATTTCATTATTAAATATATCACTTAAGCAAACAATCCAAATTTGTTAAGTTGATCCCGGTTACCTTGCCTGCGAGAAGGATTTTCCCCGTGTTTAAACTCGCTGAGGCCACGTGTCGCCGAGCGACCGAGTTCCTTATTCAAGGAAATGTATAACTTTACGCATCAGCGAGGATACAGCTAATTTATTCGGTAACGCGACGGCGACACCTACGGTGTTCTTAAGATTATTTTTCTTTTAAAGAATGCAACGCTAAATAAGTTAAGATAGTGTACGTCGCACAGAATTCATTGAATATATTAAGTGTTACTCCCGTTTTAGTCAGTTAGTCGCGATTTATTAGGGAATTACTTTTTGCACTATTTGTTTCTAGTTTAAAACTGAATATGAAGTAGGAAAGTTATTCAAGAGCTGTGAAATAGAATTTAAACCAAACGGATATTTAATTAAAATAGGACAGCTAACGTATACATCGTGCGGAGACAAAATCATGGGGCAATAGCCCTGAGTGCCCTTTTCTATAGGAGTCATAATCGACAGAAAAACGTAAACAGAAGACGTTCCAAAGAATTAGAGGATATTTCTTGAAAATAACAGAGTATACAACAATTAACAATTGTAATATTTTTAAATTAAATAGATGATACACAGTGTGGTTTTAGAAAAGGGAGAAGTACACAAGATCAAATCTTTACACTCCGATAAATAACTGAGAAAATAATCAATAACAATAGAGAAATACATACAGCGTGTCCGTAAAGTATGGAATAAATTCGATATTTCCTAAAGCATAAGCCGTTAAAAAAAAACCTGTAACACGTCGATTTTTTATTTTAATGTTCTACATTCTAAAACAAAAATTCATTATATAAGGTGATCCACGTCAATATAATGACGTCATGGGCATATTTGTTAAATACAACACCCTGTATTTGGTGACACTCTTAGATAATTATTAATAATAATAATAATAATATATATTTATTTCCAACAGGCATAACCCAAATACAGGAAATTAAAAATTGAAAGCGAATACAAAATACAAAATATTTGTAAGTTACATAGGTAATCTGTAAAGTATGGCAAGAGAAAGAAAAAAGGATACATTACATATTTCTTATAATACCAAGGATATCAGAAAATGATGAAAAATTAATATCACAAGAAGCGCAAATCAAATTAAAATTATTACACATAATAGAGATTGGCGATCTGTACATCATATTGGATCTTGCTTTATCAATATAAAATGTCATCTTATAGCGGGACGTTATTCTAGGAATATTAACAATCCATATACAATCTATTTTGTCTTGCAGTACATTATATAAAAATTTTATACTATGAACAAATCTTCTACTTTCAAGCGACATCAAATTAAATCTTTCCAGCATGACATTATAATAATAACCTCTTTCAGGATAAACACCGTCTGATACAAACATAATATATTTTAAAAACTTTCGTTGTACTCTTTCTATGTTGGAAGAATGAATATTGTATATAGGGTACCATACAATTGCCCCGTATTCTAATTTAGATCTAACAAAGGAGAAGTAAAGTAATAAAAGACATTTAACATTTGTAAAATCTTTACAATTTCGGTAAATAAATCCATAACTACGGTAAGCATTTGCGATCATACCATTCACTTGTTCCATGAAGTTGAGTTTTCTGTCAAAGGTGATTCCCAAGTCCTTGATACTATTAACACGATCCAGGACAGTATTACATATCGAATATTCATACGCAATTGCAGTATGTTTTCTTGTATAGGTCATTACTTTACACTTTGCAATGTTGAGTATCAAACGATTAGTGAGGCACCATGAATTAAAAGAGCACAAATCGTCCTGTATCATCATGCAATCATCATAAGAATCAATTCTATAAAATAATTTCATGTCATCAGCAAATAAGGTCTCACAATGTGAACAGTTGACAACATCGTTTATAAAAATCAAAAACAGTAAAGGTCCTAAGTTCGACCCTTGATGGACACCAGATGTTGGATAAAATACATTTGATTTGTATCCTCTATACTCAACAAATTGCTTCCTGGAAAACAAGTACGATTGGAATAGTGTTAATAGTCCGGGTGAAAAGCCAAAGGCATCCAACTTCTTCAGTAAAACGTAGTGGTCTATTTGATCGCAGGCTTTCTGAAAGTCAGTATAAACAACGTCCACCTGTCCCTGCCTATCAAGAATTTCGGACGTGTATTGTGTAAAGCAAGATAGATTTGTTGTTGTTGACCGTTTATTGACAAATCCATGTTGAGACGGAGTAATAATGTTTTTTACAGAACTATAAATATTATTATACATTATAGTCTCAAATACTTTGGCAAAATTACAGAGTATGGAAATTGGCCTGTAGTTTTGTACATCTGATATATCACCACGTTTGAAGACTGGACAGATACGGGATATTTTCCACAACTCAGGAAAAGTGCCACTATTCAAAATTAAGTTAAATAGATACTGAAGAGGCTGTGTAAAGACTTCGGCGCAGTCACGTAGTAGAAAACTTGGAATAGCATCTGTACCGCTCAATAACGCATTCTTGGACTTCTTCAGTGCTAACAAAACTTCTGCTTCAGTAATAAAGGAGATGTCAATCATTGGGAATGAGGTTGATACCTGATTATTGTTTAAACCATTTGGATTCGATGGTATATATACACTATTAAAATAATCTGCAAACGCATTCATGATTTGTGAAGGCGTGTCCAGTTCAGTAACGTACCTCATTTGTCCAGGTATTCTGGTACTCCCACGTTTACTATTTACGAATGACCAGAGCTTCTTTGAATCTTGAAATATGTTATTTTGCATATCTAAAATATACTTTTGATAGGAAAGTATTGATAAACGATTTACACAAATTTCTAAGGTCTTTAAATTTCTCATAATAATACGTAGAACGCAGTTTTTTGAAGTTCTTATGGGCTGTATACTTATCTCGAATACATTTAATTATATTGTTATCGAACCAGGGAGGATATGAGCGTTTACGTTTGATACTAGTACATATATTTAGGTACACAAATATTGAATATGTTCTGAAGTATATCATAAAAGATACCACACGCTTTGTCTATGTTATCTGTTTCATAAATAGATGTCCAGTCAACTTTACAGAGTAGATCATACATTAAGGGATAGTTAGCTTTTCTAAAATTAAAAGCGAGGCTGTCCGATTGGTTATCTGGAAAACGGTAGCAGTAAATCCACATTCAACAATAATGTGCAATGTCGGGTGCTGCACGTCCTCTGGTACTAAAGGTGAGTCACATCTTTCAACATTACAATTTACATTAGCCAACACTAGATCCAACAAGCGATTGTTAACGTTAATTATAGAGTTATATTGCGTTAAGTTACAAAACTCCTCAAAATTCTTAAGCATCAAAGCTTTACTATCTGTGGGTTCTGAATTGTAAAATGGTACGTTAAAGTCGCCTAATAAGAGTACAGTTTGATCGGCAATCCAGCTTTCAGATTGAAATAAAGACAAAAAGTATTGATAATTTTCAAAAGAAAAATTAGGGGGAATATACAGTACAAATATACAAAGTTCGAAGGTATTACTAAAAATAATTTTAATTCCAACAATATCGATGAGAGGAACACTATCACTAATGTTGGCCAAACTTATTCTAACACAGTTAAAAGAATTCTTAACAGCGATGAGAACGCCGCCGCCTCTGGAGACCCCATGAGCATTCAAATTCCTATCACTTCTAAAAACAATGTAATTGTTTGGGATGATTTATATTTGACACATTCTCGGTTAGCCATGTTTCAGATAAACATAATATATCCAGGTCGCACGATAAGATAGCGTTGTAAAACGTAGATATTTTGGTATTTATTCCTCTCACATTTTGATAATAAAAATTTAAATGGTATTTGGGTTGCATGTCTGGGGGTGTGCCACGAATATACTTGATTTTAAGATTTCTTTCGCCATTGTTTATTCTCTCCTGCATCTTGAGTTTAAGGTTCTTATATTCGGTAACTTGTCGTGGTGTTTTGTCATGCGATATAGCAATTTTGGAATACTTCGGAGTATTTTGGCAGTACTAATAATAGAACGGACTTCATTTTCGCTATTCAGCACTATTTTAATTGGTCGAGGATGTGAAGCAGATGAATTAAGGCGACCAAGTCTGTAGGATTGCACGGACGAGACATTTAATGTAGGAAGTATAGATTGTAGTATAATCGACACTTCAACACTTTCCGCTGCTGAACAAGTATCTGTGTCTGCATCAGTGGACTGTTCAGAACATTAAACATGATGATGTTTTGTTTTCTGGCTTGTCTGTCATTTAATTCCTGTAGGACTTCTTCAAAACGAAAACTATCATTTCTTTGCGCTTGCAATTGTTCATTGTTCATTGACTTCATTTTTAAATAGGGATAACAACTTATTAACTCATTAATGAACTGATTCCAAAAAAGGTAGATACTGGGAGTCTAGCGGACAGATACAGGATACACGGCAATAATTATATCTTATCAATAGCTAATGATAACAGATACATGAGTTTATGTTAAATGTTCGACCTGTAGCGCTTTAGTAGACAGTAACCTAACCGATTAATAAATTCTTGTTGAACTTTGTTTAAGGTTTCCGGGGAAATATTGTTTATTTCTGTTCGAATTCGCTCTTGTAATTCTTCAATATCTGCTGGTTTCGTTTTATAAACAACATTTTTCAGATGGTCCCACATAAAAAAAATCCAAAGGATCGCTGGCCATTCAATATGTCCACGTCTACAAATTCACCTGTTCAGAAAAAATCTACAGCATAATGCGGGCGTGCACCATCCTGTTGAAGCCATAAGCTTCCACCAAACCTTCCAGGATGAATCCTACTAGGGAATAAATTAACTAAAGTAGATACAGAAAGCCTCTTAGAAACTGAAGATGTGTTGGCCCGTCTAAATTACCTTCAAAAAAGTAAGGTCAGATTATTCTATTTTTTGCAATACCAGCCCATACATGTATCTTTTGCGGATATTATGTATGATGCTCACGCATCCATTTGGGATTTTCAACACACACTTCCAAATAAGTTCGCGATCTGTCTCCATTTCAATTTTTTGCTGTACACTTAATTTCATTTTCACTTTAAATTAATTCGAAGCAATTATACAGGATATTCACGAATTAATACAATTCTTGTACTATTTAACTGCTATTAGACATCAGTCAAAATAGTGACATTTGACAAAAACTAATCGCCTACTTTTTTTATAAATAAATGCACACGGTTAAGTGCAAAAGGAATGTCTATAAAACGAAATGTATGATACCTTTTTCAATTCTGAATATTCTCTATATTCCAAAACTCGAGCAATGTACAGGCCGTTCCATTTAAAAAAGTTGTCGATGACGTCATTTCTCACGTATGGTTCACTCTATATATGTCATTATAGCGCTAAATTAAAGCAAATTGAAATCAAAAATCGACTTGTTTCGAGAAATATCGTTAAAATTGTTTTTTTCGCAAATAATGAATTTATTCCATACTTTACGGACACACTGTATATGCTTCATCAACTTAGAAAAGGATTTCAATAGAGTAAGGAGGGAGGATATATGGAGAACTTTAACAAAGAGGGGTGTAGATATGGAAACGGTGGAGGTGATAAAAGAAATGTATACGAATAATTCAAATGTGGTCAGAATAAATAACGAACACTCCAGAAAATTTACAACAGAAATAGGCGTCAGGTAGGAATGTAGTTTGAGCTCCTTGCTGTTCACAGTAGTTATGGATGAAGCAATAAAAGAAGCAAAAAGTAAGATGAAGAAATTAAAAATTGGACACTGGAAGATGGAAGAGGTGAAAATATCGGAACTGATGTTCGCTGATGACATGGTACTTTTGGCGGAATCAAAAGAGGTCCTTCAATATAACCTAGAGACATTGAACGATGCACTACACAAAATATACATGAAAATTAATATAAAGAAAACAAAAAGCATGATCATAGCAAAAGAAAAAAAGAAGACAAGAGATACATCTGAATGGAGAAAATATAGAACAAGTAGAGGGATACAAATATTTGGGAACGTTTATCGAAGGGAATGGGAAACGACAAAGAAATGAGTGAAAGAGTGAAAAAAGTAGGAAAAATGTTTAATTTGCTGAAGATATCATTCCTGGGAAAACGGGAAATAGGAAAAGAACTAAAAACGGAAGTGATCAAGAAAATTGTAAGACCGGTAATGTTGTGGTTGTATAGCAGCGTGTTGGACGTTAACAAATAAGTACAAATCTGGAATAAATGCCGTAGATATGAGATTTCTGAGAAAGATACAGGGCCAAAATAGGAGAGACAGAATAAGAAATGATGTGTTTAGAGAAGAACTGAAAATGGAGCCGGTGCTAGAAAAGATAGAGAAAAATCAACTAAGATGGATAGGACATGTGATCCGAATGAAAGACGACAGACTGACAAAAAGAATTATGGAAACAAAAGTACAAGGAAGAAATCCGAGAGGAAGGCCGAGAAAACCATGGGAGGAGGGAGTAAGAGAGGAAGCAGAGAAGAGAGGCATCGCGCGGAAGGACATTAGAAAACTTAAGAAAGATAGATCTAAATGGAGAGAAATATGTAGAAATAGAAAATAACTCAACTCCTAGGCCTACACCTAACGATAGAAGGACAACAAGAAGAAGAAGAAGAATATTTTTAAATTAATACTCAGTGGTAGTCTTATCTTCAATGTTTTTCAGTATGTTTGAGTAAAATTGGGCGGTGTTTTTATGGTATCGGTACCCCGTTACACCCAGAATGAATAATTTGTTCAACTTGAGTTTTTGGCATCAAAGTTATTATACTTGAAGAATGCTATGATAAGAATGTTTATCACCGTTTTAGTGACTTTGAGAGGAGTAGAATTGTTGTTAGTTTGTCCTATCGGGAAATTGGCCGTCGTGTTAATTGTACTGTAATGACGGTAATGTGTGTATGTTGCGCGTGGACAGAAGAATGTGGGGCAGCACGAAGACGACCAATGGGTCAACCGAGACGTACTACAGAGCGTCAAGATAAGCGCTTTAGACAACTAGCTCTACGACATCGTTTTGCTACAACGCCTGAAATCCCTGACCCATAGTTTGGAGACGAAGGTAGATTTGTGCATACACTGTATGATATGCCTCCTGGATAACGTTTCAACAATTTTGTCTATGTGAATATAGAATAATGTATTTTCGCAAACTAATCTTAGCTTCCGGTAGGACGTCTATAATCTGCCATTGTTGTGTGCTGCTACAAAACCTCAGAAAACAGAAAATGCTTTTCTAAAAACTCAGCAACATTTAAATGGGTCAATAGTTATTAAATCTGTCATAAAATTCTACCATTAATTGCTGAATTATCTTGCAACAGCACATGTTAAAAGCATTTGGCAAAATACCATTAAATTTAATACTATTATATTTGTGAAAATTAGTGATTTAGTAGTTTACGCAATAATTTATCACCAACCGATCGTGAGCAAAATAGTATACACGGCGGAAAGATTGATTCGTATTTGCCAACTTAGTATGTAATATACTAAGTCAATCAAGTGACATTAGAAGTGTTACATCTAGATGGAGTAATTTGTTCAACTTGATTTTTATTATCACCGTGCTAGTGACCTTCATAGGGATGGAATTGTTGCATATCGGGATGTTGGTTTGTCCTGTCGCAAAATTGTCTGTCGTGTTAATTGTACTGCACTGACGCTGATGCATGTGTGTCGTGTGTGGATAAAAGAAGGTAGAGGAACACAAGGAAGAACAACGCTTTTTGCTAAAATGCTTCAAATCGCTGACCAATGATTTGGAAGAGAAGATAGACCTGTTACTATGCGTGCACTACATATATCGGCGTATTCGAGCCATTGGACTTTTTTCATACCGTCCACGATTAGTGCTTCGTTTGACTACAGACCACTGTTGTCAGCGCTTGGGCTGGTGCACAGGACAACAGCATTGAGCAGAATGGCATAATGTCGTCTTCAGTGACGAATTGCTTTTCTGTTTTGTTAGGCACGATGGTCGTAGAAGGGTACGACGCTGGTGTGGAGAGCGACGCGATATTAGGTTTGCTGTTGAGAGGCATGTCCACAGGATTGTTGGAGTAATGGTTTGTGCGGCTATTGCTTATGGTAGCCGATCACGCGTTATGTTGATGATGTCCTATAAACCACAAAACTTTACTTTTACTTTAGCTAGATGGGCGGCCACACGTTCTTTTTCACCAAGCATGCATGTCCCCATATTGCTCGTCGAACTATAAACTTTCTCCAAGAAGCAGACGTTAATGTTTTGCCACCCCGTTTCCCGCATTAAAAACCCATCGAACATGCGTGTGATATCATGGGGAGGAGACAGCCCACTTTGCACCATCCTCCACAAACTTTCGCGTAGATAATCAACGAGTTGCTTGGAACGAGGTGCCACAAGCAGATATCGACCACCTCATTTCGTCGTTGCATAGACGTGCACAGGAGTGTACTCAGCTACGGGTTTACAAACAAACTAATGGTTTTTTTCTTGCAAATGTTATTGTTTCATTTTTGATGTAAAACTATCTAATTACCAAAAAACCAAGTTAAACCAATGATACCTTCTGGGTGTAACGCTTCTAATGGCATTGAGTATATTAAATTCAGTCTCACAAAAATCTTATTTAAACTCTATATGTATGATCATTTTTGCTTAGGCGTGCTGATGAACTCTTATTAGTCATATTCAACCAGGTTGGTATGGTGGCTATATGCTTAATTCCTACGTTTTATTTATAATTCCTTAAGATCTTCTGTGTCTGATACAATTTTATTATAATATAGAAATGAGATATATTTGGTTCCTATCGATTTATTTCATGATAATAGTCAAAGAACGAAGGTGTTAAATCTAAAAGTCACTATATAGGCACGATGGTCGTAGAAGGGTACGACGCCGGCGTGGAGAGCGACGCGATATTAGGTTTGCTGTTGAGAGGTATGTCCACAGTAATGGAGTAATGGTTTGTGGGGCTATTGCTTATGGTAGCCGATCACGCGTTATGTTGATGAGGTCCGATAAACCACTAAACTAACTTATCTAGATGGGCGTCCCCACGTTCTTTTTCACCAAGCATGCATATCCCCATATTGCTCGTCGAACTATAAACTTAATAACCCATCGAACATGCGTGTGATATCATGGGGAGGAGACTGTCCACTTTGCACCATCCTCCACAAACTTTGGCGTAGATAATCAACGAAGTTCAAGTTGCTTGGAACGAGGTGCCACAAGAAGATATCGACCATCTCATTTTGTCGATGCATAGACGTGTACAGGAGTGTACTCAGCTACGCGTTTGCAAACAAATTATTAATTTTGTTCTTGCAAATGTTATTGTTTCATTTTTGATGTAAGCACGGTAGCATTGGAAGGCAAAATGGCATAATGTCGTCTTTAGCGACGAATTACGATTCTGTCTAAGTATACACGATGACCATAGCAGAGGACGACGCACAGTGGTTCAGGGGCGGCAAAAAACCAGTTTTGGAAAGTAGTGAATTCCATTACCAATTTGGGGTAGATGGTTAGTTAAAGATCAAATGTAATTAAAAAAACGATTTGTCGGACTAAGTGTAAGTATAAAATATTACCATTCAAAGTCGATACAAATTATAGTCTCGAAATTAGCACTTAATATTATTTTAACAAAGATTTCTACTTTGACCAATATAAAAATATGGATTTCTTTTTATTAGCATTACTAGAAATATTCATGAACCAGTATTGTCTTGCTTACTTTTGTTACAATATGTACCATCACGGACTTTGGTTATGTCCCGTATCTAGCGGTACAGCCTGCGCTCCTGTCACTATTCCCTTTAAGATAAAACGGACATGGTGACAGGAGCGCAGGCTGTAGCGTTAGATACCGGACATAACTAAAGTCCGTGGGTGTACCCATTTGTTGAATGAACTACCCGTTTGTAATATATATTATATAATTAATGTGTTACCATATAACCTTAAATCAATTCCAAAGGAAACGCGTTTGAGATTAAGTCTTTTCTCATACAAAACTGCATTTATTCAACTCAAGAATATGTTGACGGTATTGCACAGATGGCAGCAACTAGTGACGGCTAACTGACTTGTAATTTTATTGTTCTTTATTTTATTTGTGTTTATTGTATAACGTTTCATATACACCTTTTTGTGTGTCTGGTGAATAATAGTATATTATGACACTAGTGCATAATCGTAACGTTAAAGCCACTCCGCTTCGCGTCGTGGCTTTAAACTCGTTACTCGTGCTTTAAAAGCTAATTATGCACTGTGTCATACGATATTTTTTAGTATAAATGCAACAATAATTTTAACTAGAAGAAATCAAATCAATAATTTCAATACATTTTATCGAGTGATATGTGTCTCTATATTATGTCATTTGACATTTCACTTGATTATTAAACATCATTGTTGTATTAATAATGTCGACAGAAATTCAAAAACTAGCTGCTGAAGCTGAATTAAGTTTAGGTAAATAATAATTCAAATCAATAATCAATAATTCCAATACATATTATCGAGTGACATGTACCTATATGTCATTTGACATTTCCCGACATTTCACTGGACTATTAAACGCTTGGGATTGGTTGTTACCAAGCAACCTCTTTATCGCACGGCGTGCGATAAACGCCTGATTATGCACGCTTATGCGTATGTTTTGATTGGTTTATGATGTATGCATACTAAAAAGGATATTATTATTATTATGTAAACTAAACAAACCCTTATTATTTTAATACTTATTTACAGAGACTCAGTTGCAAAGCAACAAAAGCGTATTAAGACTTCATTTGCTAAATTTTACATACGGATCAAAGTAACATGAAAAGATTTAAATTATCCGACTTTTTAGGAAAAGAAAAACAAAAAAAAAACCGCAAGCTCTTGATTTTAATCCACAGAAATCTCCAGCTTACGAACCGGAATACGTATGCTGTCTCAAATACTGCTTCTTATTTTTGGCCGTTATCGCTCGTACATATTTAGAGAAACACATTTAACACGAAAGAGAAATTGGAACAAACATAATGGGCAACCTCTTCACATCACATTTCAATAGGCAATCAAATATACTTACAGACAGGAGTACGTACTAGGATTGGTTTCGTATTCTCGCTGTAACAATGCCGCCACTGCAGCTTGAAGGAACTCGTTCTGTAAAGAAAATAAACATGCATTAGCGAATGTATCGTGAGCAAGATACCTGTAGTTGAATTGTAAGATAGAATTGTCAGGTCTTGAGCTAAGGAGAAAAAAAATGTGGTCCCAACACTATTCTTTATTCAAAAATTAACCTCTCTGGACAGGAATTTCAATATTGCAGAATTAATTTCGGGTATTAAAAACTTTTAATTCATAATAAGGACTGGTTCAGTTCCAGAATCTTCCCCGCCAACTTCAAACACGCCCTAACTAAATTCTATAGGGAAAAAGAAAGACGTGTAAGACAGAACAGACGATTTAATTTTAGATAGTACTTCGCTTTTGCGTCAGAAAAAGCTCATTTGCTTCGATCTCACGGAGAAGAGCGCGACCTCAAGAAAGGAAAAAGAGTTACACGAAGTCAATTCTGACTACTTTTCCATCTGATGTAACTGCCGGATATCCGCAAGTTCGTTGAGATTTGCCTCCGTAAGAGTACCTGGGATATCAGTTGACGGGGTTACACGTGCGATATCGGGGAACTATATATGTATGTATATGGGTTGTGCTGGTTGTTCGTTGCGATCTTTGCGATGATAGCAGAACATGTAAAGTGTGCAAAAAGGGGAATTTTTATGACATACCCATAGTAATCTGCAAATGGAAGGCATTGAGTGTATAGATTCATACACTTATGGAATTAATATGGAACATTTATTAAATAAAATTCTCCAATGAATAGGAAAAGTACGGGATATCCAGTAATTTTGAAAAAAACTTAGGTTTGAAGATGGAGATTTTGGACTACATAGTTCAAATGTATGATACCCACGTAGCAAATTAGTAATATGATAAATAAACAAAGTCCCATTAGCTTCTATTATAATAGCCTAGTGGTTGATGAAATTTTCGCCATCACTTTTGCGGATTGACTGACAATTAACACGGCGAAACAAACGCTATGAACGTCAAGAAGATATAAGTATGCAAAATTAGGAATAAGAAGGCATGCAATTGAAAAATTAGACGAAAACAAGCAAAAAACAACGATTTGATTTGAACACTGAGGCCTATTGTATTATTCCCTGCCTAGTGAGTTTCATTATATGAACAAGTTTGTCCCCTTTACTAGGTTTAATAGCTTGTATGGTAAATCTATTTCCGGTAGACCTGTTAGTTGATTAGTTCGTTCCAAAAATGACAGTCTCCGTTGTAACAATGCAGCACATTTAAATACAATGTGGTAGGTTGTTTCCCTCTCCACATTGCATAATCTGCAGATAGGTTCGTCTTTAAAGATTTCAATTCTATGCAGATATTTCTTTAGACAGCCGTGTCCTGTTAGCAGACTTGTCACTGCTCTAAGCTGTACTCAGTTAAGAGGCTGTCCCCATCATCCGTTTATTGTGTAACTGTCTTTCAAAGTTGTTCCAGTGTACCTGGTGTGCTTTTGTAATTTTTCGTAATTTGACTATGTTCTAGTGCAGCAAATTTTGTTGCAGAACCTCTTCTTGCCAGTTTGTTTGCTACTTTGTTGGCTGGTATGCCCTTATGCGCTGGCACCTACAGCAAAATAATTTTGTTGTGTTTTTCCAGAGTTTATAGGTATTTCAGACAGTTCCAAGATAGCTTTGAGGTTATCTGATAAGCTGCTAGTGTTGTTAGGGCTGCCTGACTGTCCGATAGGATATGAATCAGCTGACCCCTAGGCTGTTTGGCAAGAGGTTTAGCATCGTCTGCATAGCGCCTGTTGGCGTGCTTAATAATAATACAAAGGCGAGTTAACCTCTGAACGTTTGTGAGTTTTGTAATTGCTTGCTTCTGTGTAAGGCTGTAAGTCCACAAAATCAGGCAGCCATAGGTTAGCATAGGTCTTACCACTGCAGTCTACAACCAGTGCATTATACGTGCTCCATATTTTGCCAATTGTCTTTCGGGTCGTCGTTAGTGCTCGTTTGCATTTATCTGTCATCTGTTCAAGATGTTGACTCCATGTGAACTTCGAGTCAAGAACCAATCCTAAAAATTTTGTTACTTCACTGAATTTTACTGCTTCGTCATAAAATGTTGGTGGTCTTAGGCCATCTAACTTCCTTCTTCTCGTAAAGGGCGCCAGTGTTACTTTTGCAGGGGTAACTCAGGTTTTCGTGTCTATACCAGCCTTCTGTTGTTTTGAGAGCTCTTTGCATGAGTTGTGAAATAGTGCTCGCATTGTTCCCAGTATGAGTATTGCAGTATTTTCTGCATACCCCTGGGTATAGTAGCCCTCATTGTTTAAGGTTACAAGCAGTTCGTCCTGTAGTAGGGGTGACAGAACTCTACCCTGGCGGTGTCGTCTGCATACCGACATCTGCACTGTTTCACCTGCTAATGATGTTTCAATGTGTCGCTCTTCCATCATGGCCTTGATCCAGTTACAGATAGTGTCTTCCACGCCACGATTGCTGGCGGCTCTTATCATTGATTTAAAGGAAGTATTATTAAGAAATGATTTAATTTTAAAATACATTTCAACCAAATAACAAGTACTACATATAAAAAAGTAACCATCTTTGTGGCTGATGGCTCATGTTGGTAATAGAAAAATGCTCCTACAACAAGAAATCTGAAGCAGCAAGAGAAAACAACTTCGAACGAAGTTGTAACATCAAAAAACTGTCACAATTTTGGGGAATTCAACAATATAGATAAGAGCCATAACAACCAGTTTGGAGAAGGTACCGAGAGTGCAACATTTTTTCGGCAGACAAGAAAATAATTATAGACATTGTACGGATAAAATTCTCCGAAGCCTATCCTTCTCCCAATACAGAAATATTGCACATATAAAGCCCTGTTAATCCTATCGTTCTCGTGTTACAAAACTCAACAGATTTCGTATTCCGTGAGTTCATAGTTTTTAGTAATCAGGTTTCCTTACAGAGCATTGTCACCTTGGGAAACACATAGCAAGGATAGGTCAGAAACAGAATAGCGACTGCAGATTCTGCGAAACGAAAGATGAAAGTCCAAAGCAGCGAACAGCAAACTGCACTGCAATTACAGAGACCGGTGCCAACCACCTCAGCAGTGAAGTTATAGACAAAGGACAAACATCTTTTCTGAAATCATCACAGCTATTTCAGTTTATTAAAGCTCTAAGATTGGATGTGGAGCTATAAGTGCGGGAAAACTCTAGCTTCTTACAAGTCATATAAAGGAAGACAATAGAACAATAGGACGCAGTGCAATAGCATCCTTAAATTAAATCTTAACCTAGTAATACTGCAACAATGAGAAAGCAGTTAAAATATCTTGTGTTTATTGTTTTTACTAAGAAATTTATCCGGCAGTAAAATGGCACAGACTGAGACTTTTAATTCTAAATGGTTTTTTCACAAATTCATTAAAAAATAAGATTTATGTTCGTTTTCTTGATTTATGGTTAAAGTACCGAACATCTGTCGTCAAAATAAAGTAAAATAATATGCAGTACTTAATACTAAAACCCACGTGACTTCTGTCAGATATATAACTCATTTAATAACATTGTATTGGTTATAAATTATTAACATATTGATAATTAAAATTTGACAGGTTAAGTTTATATTGTAAATAATTATAAGAAACTTAGGGAAAAATAATGACAATAAGTGTTGAAAATGGTTTCCTTTAATGTCTACGAAAAAAATTATTATTTTGCCGTCTTTCTGGTTAAAAATATTAGGAACATTTATTTCGTTACCAATATGATATTTACATCATCTAAGCAAAAGCTCTAATATAATACGTATACATTTCAATTTAGTTTAATAAGCACACAAAGAAAATCGTACAACTAACTTTTGAATGTTTTTTTGTTACAAAAACATTTTCAAAAAGTGTACCTTGAAGGTATACTTAGTTGCTGGAGAAGAGTGCTATTGTAGATAACTTTCTAAGCGTTATTAGACTCAAAATGTCTAATGTAACTCCAGATCAAGTGGCTAGAATAGTTGCTTTAATCGATGATGGGCGATCTCAGATATACGTTGTTAATTCGATGAACATTAATCAATCAAGTGTTTCCCAGGGCAGTAACTAGATACAGAGAAACGGGACGTTACATGCGAAGACCAGCGCCAGGGTGTCCAAGCTGTATCACTCCCCAAAATACCCGGTATTTAAAGGCATGTAACTGCAAAGCAATTACAGATGGACTTGGTTAGAGTCAGACGCACTCGAGTAAGAATGGAATAAGAGCCAGAGCATAATAGCTACTCACTTGCCAGGGAAGATGAGGAAGAATTGAGAGGTAAATGACTGAGCCAATGCACTCTTCGCAGATAAGTCAAGTTTTAGTCTTTACACCTCAGATAAACGTATACCACTGTATAGTAGATTAGTCAATGAGCGCTATTCTCAGTGCCACATCAGATCTACGCCTAATTTTGGTGGTGGTTCTATTACGGTGTAAGGAGGCATATCTTTGTTATTATCGTATAGATGTAGTATCAGTAAACAGAGGTACCATGACTGCCCACAGGTAAATGCACGATAATGCACGACCTCATGTAGCGATAATCGTCCAGGAATACTTTCATGAGGTTGGTATTCCAGTTTTAGATTGGTCTGCGGTAATCCCAGACATCCATCCTATAGAAAATGTGTGACACTATCTTCACATAATAGTACGGACCCAACACGCTGTCACAGTAGACCTACAGGAATTAGAATATTCCCTCCGTAACGAATGATAGAGTTGAGACTAATATTATACAGGGTGTTTCATAATATATGTGCACGATGTGATACTTTGTCCAAAAATTTTAAAGTTCAACTTTTTTTTCAAGTTATAATTGGTGAAGATTTTGATTATGATTATTTGTTTTAGAGTCATTTCTACCAGCTTTACCAATTTATTTGGTATTTCCAGAATTCCAAGAGCTCCGATCAAACAGTTTCTGGAGATCGAGTCATACGCCTGTTGAAAGTCTATGAATAGCATGTGCAAACCTAAGTTTTGTTCGTAACTATTGTCATGTACTGTTTTTAACGTAAATGTTTGGTCAACCGTCGATCTTCCTTCTCTAAAACTTCCTCCTCGCATAAGTCAAACCACTTTTCTATTTGGTTTTGCTTTTTAACCTTTTTTAACCTTTTTTACTGTTTTGCATATCCTTTTTGATTTTGTTTTGTATTGGGATTTTCTGTGAAACCTTTACTATAACTAATGTATGGGCACTTTCGGTACCTGCTCCTCTATAACTTCTATAATATTTAATTGTTCTAGCGTATTTCCTCTCTGTCAGTAAATTATCGACTTGATTTTTGATCCTGTTCGGCGAAATCCACATTATTTTACGTATTTCTATATGGTCAACATACGTTACTCACTATTTTAATTTCTGCAGCAAATTCGGTCAACATTCTTCCATTCTCATTTCATTCTTGGTGTAAACTCTTATAAATAAATATAAAAATTATATCCAACAAATAACTCCCGTATTTCGTTGACGGGTGTTTAACTTGTAACAACTTCCCTGAAATGTATGATTGTATCGATACTGTTCTTCAGATCAGGACAAATCATTTCAATTATTGAAAAGCAACAGATAATAAAATATTATATTAATAATAAATAGCAAGCTTGGATAAAATGGATAGTTGTTTGGGATTTCTGTTGATAAAAGAAAGCTTTCTTGTTATTACACGCCAATCGGAGGCAGTTACCAGTAAGATAAAATCAATAAAGACAGAAATGCATTTCGTCGACGTAATGTCTTACTAGACGATCACACACACCGTCTTAAGGGATGTAATGCCATTGTAAACACATCTGTGTCATGCGATACTTCAGACTTATTTCAGAAGTGTTACATGCTACTTCAGAAAAGGGAGAAAAATTGGTCGATTTGGGCTTCGTCCGTTACACATTTTCTAATTTCTATACTATATTGTATGAATGGATGTATCAACAATACAGTATTATTCTTTTGTTATAATAATAAACATTTTCTGTAACAATACAAAAGAAAATACTACTATACGAACATCCACTATCCTAGTTTTCATAAAATTGCTTAGACAAATTTAGATCTTTGTTTTTTAATAATAGTTTAATATAAAAGTGTCAATAATGGTCTACGATGAAAGGCGATTAGATTATTTTTTAATTACTGCAATATATCGAGGACTGCGGTTAGTGTTTGCCCAGGTTTTATATAAGACACTTCGCAAAAATAGTGTCACATAATTCATTGCTGTGGCGCATTTTATAATTAAAGGAACTTTTTATTTAGCGCGCATGCTAAAAGAAATTATATTTTTGCAAAAAGGAAATTATAAGATGATGACTTAGTCGATATTGCCATCTCTGGCTCTTATAATCGCTCACATGCAATTTGGCATGTATTCAACTAGCCTCCCTATACAGGCTGTTTCGTAATATATGCCCAGGACCTCAGGATGTGATAGCTTCTCCAAAAATTTGAAAAAAAAGTTTCTATCAATTTACCCTCTAAAAGGGTTGTAGAAATTTAATTAAAAAAATCCTTTTTTTTGCAAATATCTCCGGAACGCTTTAGCGTAAAGAATACAGCTTTTGTAAGCATTTTCTACTCATAATAAGCTAAGTTGTGGGCGAGAAAAAAAATTAAGCCATGAAGATTAAGTGGTGAAGATTTTGAAGGGGCAGTAGTAACCTTTACCCCTTAATAGAAGGAAGTTTGTCAAAGCAATTTTGAGTGAATATGGGACAAGAAATTTATTTAACTCAGTTCTTGCACTAATCACGAGAAAAAGCAAAATACAAACAGCAAGTTTAATTTACCACCATAATGAACAATATGAAGGCGGACGATATAGCATTGCTGACAAAATCAAAAAAAAAGAACTGGAAAAGGTTTTCCAAAATTTCATGGACAAAGCAACCTTATACGAAGCAGTTGGAATACTTGGGGACCATCATTAGCAATAATCCATTGCTCCAAGATACCGTATTTACCAAACAGTTGTATGCCTTATGATTATGTACGGCTGTGAATCGTGAACAATTACAAAAATTCGCGAGAATAAATTGAAAATTTGGAGATGAAAGAGAAGGATATTATAACCCCATATTATCAACGTTACTGTAATTGAATAACTTTTCAGCCAAGTTCTTTTAAGAGATTGGTTTTTCTAACCTGTTAAATATTAGTTATATTGATAGTCATATACGGAATAACGGTGTGTTGTGAGGGTCAACAAACTCGACACCTTACTGGAGGAAAGCACAGAGGCCAACTAGATCGGCCCACTATGTGTCTGGAACGGTGGTGGTTCCGCAGAGGCCAACTAAATTTTGGCCTACTCTGCGAACGGACGGTGGTGATTCTGTGGAGGCCAATTATATCGGCCCACCCTACAGAATACTCAGGGTTATATGGGGCCAACTAAATTTCGGCTCTCCCAACGGTCAGGATGTGCTGGCCAACTAAATCGCTAAAAATATACACAGCACATCAAAACCCAACATACACAGGTGAGACCAAAATTATTTACATACATACATATATCTATGCTAGTGCAAGAAAGCAATTTAAAAATAAATATTAACTCGGTAAAAATAAACGGAAATAACTTCTAAGAAGTGTTTCTCTTACTACGAACGTTACAATGTGTTGTTGGTCAGATTTGTCACACCACTCCACAAACTCGCAAATTATGCACCAAAAGTGGCAAAAACTCTACCGGAAACAAATCAAATTCCATATACTTCCACGAAATTATTCCCGAGACGAACAATTTTGTTGCTCATTCTTTGATGGTAATGAAATCTGCATCCTTAGCATTCACTCCTTTTATTGTTATATAGCTAATAAAGATTTATATCGGGTTTCTATTTTCATATAGTACATACATATTTCCTATTACGACTTAGTATAGACCTTGCAACGAAATCTCTCTCAAATCAAAACCTTTTCCATTAGGGAAAAATGCACTACTCCAATTGAATTTACGCCAGATTTCTCTATTAGAGCGTTTCGAAAAGGCAAACCCGATACATTTTTATTATAGAACCAATAATAAATTTCCTATGTTGGCCGAATCGACAGCTCTCGAATAAATATCAATTTGACGTGCATAACGTAAGAAGCAAAGCCGCGTAGGGGTGATTTGTTGGCCTAGTTGGCCCGTCCTCGGACAACTACTTGCATCTTGCATCCAATTTTAACCAATTTGCTTTGCGAGAACGTATTACACGGCCGATTTAAGCGGGTAATTGAAGGAAATGCACTCGGTATTACGGTATGTTCGATAAAATTAAGGCTTGTTAAAAGACGTTTCTGCTGGCTGACTCTGTGGGTGTCTTTAGAGATGGTTGAACAAGAAGCGAAAATTACTGCGAAGCCTACAATTTCATATCTGGTAAACGGGATATATGTATGTATATCCGTAATAATAATGCTGTTAGTATTATTTCTGTCCCATTCTATATTGCCGACATTCATATTCGTTACGTAAGCGCTAATTACAGTGTGATAACACGAGGGTGGCATACATCAAAATGGGTCATTACTCAGGGGTTACGGCGTTGTACCTACAGCATTAACATTGTCAGAAAAGGCAACCTTAGCTCATAACGATGAAACAAAGCTTTATGATGCGACTGAATAAGAGAACAGTAACATTTCAGAGAGTCGCAGTCAGGGAGCCGACTGATTCCTGAGTATACTCATTAAGCTCTACAAATAATGTACTCAAATCTGCGTATGTAGTACATATATCCAAATAACACATTCATTATATTTGACATTGATATCTGGCAAAAAAGATTATATAAAGTACTTATATTAATATACGAAGAGTGTTAGAGACCAACTAAATATACTCTAACAACAAGGGAATAAACAAACATCAACTGTCGTCTTATACCCGGTTATCGCTAAAGGCTGGCCGCTCTGAATTACAGAGACAGACCCTTATTTGTTCTCCGCTTCTTGGGATTTTTTTATTCCGTTTTCTCTTCGTTTACTTTAAATTAAGATGGTCGTCTGCAATGCAGGTTCCTGTCCGAAGATAGATTTAATTACGGTTTATATACCTGCAATGGAAAGGATGTAATTCCTTTGTTTTTTAGCGGAACTCGGAGTAATGTGAGTACTTGTGTCGTTTATTACTAGCGAGTTCCAGCGAAATACGTTTTACAAATAATCAGCTACTATTGGTAGCAACGTAGAATGGTATTATTTTACCAGGATGCAAAACTAACAACAACATCTAACATGAAAAATCGTAAGTAGTTCTCTACCTGTGGAGTTATGATGGTTAACCTGGTGAAGATTTAGATCGTCCTGAAAAGGTCTGAGCTCTCACTACACATTTTTAACAAGAATTTTCGTCGACCTAATATGTTCTAGAGCACTAATTCCCTATCACCCACAGGACGCTAAACACTTGGATAATTGTCAACGCGCTTCAACAGCAATATCAAGGCAATAATAAAACTAAATAATATTACAAAAACAACATAACAAGAAAGTTAAAAGTTACAGGAAAATAAAGGCAATCACATTCGCATTATTAATTTGATATTAACGAAAACAATGACAAATGTTGTCACTGTTCACTAAACACGACTTGGATTTGCAAATCTCCAAACTTTCAAAAACATTTAGAAATTTACAATTACTAATCGGTCGAATTAATTTTACATTAGAATGATCAATTTTATTCGAAAATATGTTGGGCAACGCTAGACTTCTCAATTCTGTTACGTTTAAGATTAGCCATATGCTCTTTGAACCTAGTTGAGATGGAACGTCTTGTTTGCCCAATATATTTTTGATTACAATTTTGACAACTAATAAATCCTCTACTTTTTCAAAGGCTGTACCATATATTTAGGGTTACTAATCAGGTCTCTCAAATTAGTGCCTGAACTGTAAACCATCCTAAGATCCAGCGCCCTGAGGATTTTGCTCAAACCTTTAGTGACAAAGGGAGCAAAGAAGAGGATAACAAAAGGTGTGGTAGTGACATCTCGAAAAGTCATGGATGTTTTCAAAAAAAATCGTATAAATAAAATTCCTGCCAGCATCCTGGCTGCATCTTAAACTTAATATGAGGCATGTTTTTTAAGTAAGTACCGTTTTTCCACACCGCGACCGCAGCGCTGTGGTCGGCGTTCTGCGTATCCGCACTGGGGACCTACATCTCTTGCCTATGCACTAACGACATTACAGTCTGATTCTACCTTGTTTACGTTGTTTACTGAGTGTTTAAGATGCCACCGATAATCATGAGTCCCGCCGACTGTGAAGTACGGGGTGTTATAAGATTTCTTAGTGCTAAAGACCTAAAACCGATAGATATTCATCGTGAGATCTGTGCAGTTTACGGACAAAACATTATGAGTGATGGAATGGTAAGAAAGTGGGTGAGAGCATTTAAAGATGGCCGCACAAATGTGTATGATGAACAACGGAGTGGGCGTCCTTCGGTCGTTAATGAAAGTTTGGTGCAGGAAGTGGAGAATAAGGTGAGAGAAAACAGACGCTTTACGATGTCCTCTTTGTGTGATGGCTTTCCTAATGTTTCGCGTAGTGTTTTGTATGGCATTGTAAGCAACTGTTTGAATTACCAAAAATTGTGCTCACGTTGGGTACCGAAAATGTTGACGGATGTGCACAAAACCAAACGTTTAGGCAGTGCATTGACTTTCCTTGAGCGGTAACGCAACGACGGTGATGATTTCTTAAGCCAAATTGTTACGGGCGATGAAACATGGGTGGCCTACGTCACACCAGTATCAAAGCAACAATCCATGAAATGGCGGCATTCAGATTTACCCGGAAAAGTGAAGTTTAAGCGAACAATTTCTGCCCGGAAAATCATGTGCACAGTTTTTTGGGACAACAAAGGAGTATTGCTTGTGGAATTTCTGCCTCGTAATGAGACAATCACTGCAGCAGCTTATTCTGAGACCTTGAAAAATCTGCGCCGTTCAATCCAGAACAAGAGACGAGGCAAGTTGAGCAAGGGCATCGTTTTGCTGCATGACAATGCCCGTCCGCATGTGGCTAATCAGGACAAAGATCTCATCACATCTTTTAAATGGGAAACTCTAGATGATCCTCCGTACAGCCCTGACCTGACGCCCAGTGACTACCATCTGTTCCTGCACTTGAAGAAACACCTGGGCGGTCAGCGTCTTCAAGACGATGACGAAGTCAAAACAGTTGTGGTTAACAAGTCAGGCGGCAGACTTCTATGAGGAGGGTATTCATAAACTGGTACAACGTTATGACAAGTGCCTCAATATTGAAGGAAATTACGTTGAAAAGTAGATTAAGGTACAGGCTTTCATGTAAAAATAAAATTATTGGTCTATCTTTGCACGTCTTTTTTTAATTTCAAAACGGTACTTACTTAAAAAACATGCATCGTACTTTACTTGCTTGCATACACATATCCAGTATGTGATCACTAAACGTAAGTTTGGAAACCATAAGTATACCCAGATCTCTAAAACGCACACAGTTTTCAATAGTGGTTCCATTTATTTTATACGGATAAGTAATGACAGTTTGTCTCGTAACACCATGACTTTACATTTGCTAATATTTAATGACAGAGAGTTACGGCTACTCCATCTAGAAAGAGCTGCTAGATCATTCTGCAGGGCATTGCAGTCAGCTAAGTTATCGACATGCCGAAAGATGTTCAAGTCATCAGCATACAATAAATAAGTCGAATTTGATGTAGATTTCGCAATATCGTCTACAAAAATCAAAAACAACAACGGTCCCAATACAGATCCTTGACGGACCCCGGACAAGGACTCATAAAACTGAGACTTCAAGCCCTTATATTCTACATAGTTGGTGCGACCACTCAAATAACACCGTAGTAACTCTATTACATTATCAGCAGCGTGGTGTTGCACACGATCGAAAGCTTTAGCAAAGTCTGTGAAAACCACATCGACCTGATGACGTCCCTCCAGGGCTTCAGAAATATAATGCACAAAGGAACATAATTTCGTGGCAGTCGATCTACCTCTAATAAATCCATGCTGTGCGGAAAACAGTTTATTTACGACGTAGGCATATAATGGTTTATATCATACATTCCAATACTTTGTGCTAGTACTAGTTGCTAACATTACTTATTTCACCTGCTTTGAAAACCGGTGTTATACGTGATACCCAGGCAGTAGGATTTTTTTTCGTTGATAATATTAAATTAAATATACAGTAAAACCTGTGACTAGCGGCCACTAAAAAAATCAAAATTGGCCATTATTCAAAGGTGTCTGCAAAAGACAGGGGATGGATATTACTTCACATGATAGCTATTATTTTTCAAAAATTCATTTGGACATTATTTTAAATGATTTTATTTAAACTTAAAATAGAGAATACGGGGACACATATATATGTAAGTGAAATAAATGTGTATACATTTTGTCATAAGATCTGTCATCCAAGCCTTTTTGTTATGCACACACTCTAAAGGTAATTTGTCGATATGATTTCCCTTAAAACACCGAGGATTTGTACTTTTTCCAATAACTAAAGGGTTTTCTTTGTCGCCTTCCATATTTACGCAGAATAAAAGAGTTAACCGTTGTTTTGCTATTGCATTTATCCTATTTTAATGCAAAAGTTTTATTTGGCATGGCGCGATAATACAGACCTGTTTCATCAACATTAAACATATCCTTCGGGGAATAATACTTTAAAATTAATGGTAATTTATATTTCCATGCTTTTACATCTTCCAAATTTACATCAGCGGACTCACCACAAATTGATTTAAAAGTGATATTGTGCCTTCGACAGAAACGTGTTACCAATCATTTGAAGCAGCAAAATTCTCAATGTTTAAATTTCTTGCTGTCTCTAGCGCCTTTTGTTTAATAAATGATCCAGATATGGGAATGTTTTTATTTCTAGCCATGCAGAGCACTTATACACAAGTTGATCCACTGTTACTCCACCCGTTTTAGGGAATTTCCGTTTCTGATTCAAATTAATAGCTTCTTCATATATCACTGTTGGTTTTTACGATATCGTTAATTTGAGTTTTTCCAAATCCGATTTTTTCGGCTAACTTCCGCAAACTTAAATTATACTTGCCACTCTTCTCGATAATATCAATTTTGTCTTTCAGTGACGAACGTTTTCTTTTTAGCGACATATTCAAACACTCCACGAACACAACGATAAACTTAAACTGATCAAATGAACAGGCGCTTTTGGAAACTGCTACAATCAGCTGCTGTTGTAAAATAAATCTATCGTGTTTCATTATAACTAACAATAAACCCTTACAAGTAAATTCTGTCACCTTCTTTAGACTGAACAACAAATACTTGAGTTTTAAAATTTTAGGTACGGACGAGGACCGTTATTGGGAGGTAAATTCTATTGCTTTTATGCCATAAAATATTGGGATCGTCTGGCCGTGGCCGCTTTGTAAAGGCGACCGTTATTGCAAGGTTTGTATATATGGAAATACTCGTATTGTAGATTTTTGCAATGTTAAAGCTGGCCGTTATCACAGGTGGCCGATATATACAGGTGTCCGTTAACACAGGTTTTACTGTATAACAAAGAAGTTTTACCAATGCGTAGCGACAATCCTTCACAACAAGGTCAGGTATTCCATCAGGACCCATAGTTAGTTTTCCCATAAGGTATTTAGTATTAGGCAAACTTTTCGTTTCTGTTTGTGTTCTTTATTTTACTCAAGGTTCAATGGATGAGCAATTCAACTATTTTAGTTGCAATTAAATTGAACCTTGTGATTCTCTTCACTGTATGTTGTAAATTTTTATTTTCTATATATTTTTTTTCTTTTTGTAAAATGAAGGAGGGAATAAATAAATAAAATTAAAAAAAATAAGTTCATTCAAATTAAAACATGGTATAAAAGAGCCATCACACACATTCATGATGAAGTCATGTAAATACTGCTAAATACTTTCATAAATGTTAACACAAGTAATTAATTCACGATTAAGTTGACTTTAACCTGAAGATATCAGTTTAAATTTAATTAAATACAGTAGACGTATTAAACTACCACTAGCGGTATCGTACGTGCAATTTATTATTCTCAGATACATGTAGATTGTACGTAATATAGACGTATGTATGTGTGTATCTAATCTGAATTCTCTTGAATCTTACTCTCTTAGTTGATACCTCTCATATGTAAATGAGTTTGTACCAAGTTTCAGTCAAAATCAAGCGTAGCACTGTCAAGAAGATACTAGCTATCGCAATATGAATTATTCAGGGCTGTCTTAAATCAATTAGAGGGGAACTGTTCAATTATTTATACTCGAGTGCGAATAAAAGCGCCTTACGTCTCTTGTGTATTGTCTATAGTTAAAGGTGTAAGAACACGCAACTAAATAAACAACGCGCGCTGAGTACTCTTCTGCTAATAAAAATAGCACTCCCTCGTAAAACGTGACTATTACACGATATCGTAAAACTTAAGAAGTAGAAAATAAATGTCAATTTTATCCCCGAATACTTCGTTTTACTTTTTATTGTGGAATATTGTAATTGTTAAAGTTAGAATTAGACGCAAGTCTTGCAGAAAATTGACGTCAATTAGATAAAGCGTCTCCGTAGACGATTTGATGCAAATTAGGCGATATTGACAGCAGTAAAAGGGTACTAAATTTCTAAACTGCTACGCCGCTCGAAGGGTTTTTTTTGGTTTTATCTTCAATGAATCTTCATGAATAAATATGAGAGAGAATTTACGACTCGGTTTTAAATAATGGAGTAGTTCGTTTTTTTGCTGAATAATAGTTAAGAATAAATAAAAAGCATTGATCACACACAGAAGACTAGAATATTTGAAATGTATTGAGTTTTATTCGAACATCAGGGGTCAGAGATTGCTGAAAGCCAAATATTTGTTCTAATGACATGCCATTCCGTTAGTCCCAACCTATTACTAAACATTTCAGAATAACTGATGATGATTGCAATGGTTTTATGTATTTATGTACATATATAGAAAAAGTCGCAGAGCTTTTTTAAGATAAATCCCGAAATAAATCAGCATACATTCAGTAATAGCCAGGCTCTTATTCGCAAGCCGTGGACAAACAGGAACGAGAAAATGTTTAGGCAAACAAATTCTGAGCTGGATGCTCCGCGATTTAATGCTCTTAATTTGTTGTTTGAAAGTCTAATAACTCACGTCGTGTTCTGAATCAATTTTGGATATTATTACATCACCTAAAGCATAAAAAAGGAACGAAAATGGTTTTATAAAACTTGAATTCGAATTTCTTATTCGGTCAACTTTAACGCGACGGGATTTCGTGTCTACAAACTTCGCGAGAGATAATTTAATTTTGAAACGTGAGGGCTAAAAATCTTCGTGTTCTATATTAAATTCCATAGGTGTACACTCGAATGTTAATAAATTTATGTTGCAAAAATTACATTAAATACTGCTGTAAATCTGCTAAAGAATTACTACACAGTTGGATATAATATTAAATTTACTCGTGCAACCACTATATTTTCTCTGCCGTGTTTTGCTCTTCTTTGGTAGAATTGTGTAGCGTTGCTGCTAAAACCACCAAAGTAAGACATGTTCAACATAATAATTTTGTCAAACAGCAATAATTTCTATAACTTTAAAGCCTGCTAATCAACTTGTTCCGCCAACTGTTAATACCGTAAATCCTGAACATTCATCCTAATGGTTGAAATACTCAAATTTAAGACTTGGACTTTTTCAGAGAAATCTAGCAAAAACGATTATTTCAACTATGCTAGGATTCAGAAGCTAAATTTACTTTTTAACTTTTGCGTCTTATGATTAGGGCTAAAGAGTATAATATCAACTTGACAAATTTTATGAAATCGTTAAAAAAATGAATAAAGTATTTTGGAGACAATTAAACCAGGAGGAGCACATTGCAGTATTTTGTTCTTAAATTATTTCAACAAGTGAATATGGAGCACTTTTACTTGAGTTTAATTAACAGGACTAGCACGCTTTTCTGAAATAATCCAAACTTGCCTGACCTCTCGTACTACAGAAATTTTGGCTTAGATCTAGATCATTTCAGTCAAAATTTTAAATTACCAAGAGGTATTGGGGTCTTCATGTACAATTATAGAACAAAAGCTTAGTTCAGTTGTAGCAGTAGTCTAGTTTTTGTTGAGTCTTTTTAATGACAATGGCGACTCAAGGCCTCATCAAGTACAAATTACTGTTGTATGCAAGTATCCCAGATTTAGAACTTAGATAGAGTGGCAAACTTGACATGGCATATAGCACAGTTCTCTCATAGGAATATTGTTCTCAGATTGTGATAAAACAACCGTAATGGATTTCCTTCTTTGAAAGATACGTTCACATACTACAGAAATAGTGCTAACCAACGTTATGAATCTAGACCTAACCTACGGGAATGAAATAAAATTAAACAACCAATTTTCAATTTTGGACAATATTTGCGGCATTAGCTAAAACTAAGTGCAGGATCATCCTATATAACGAAATAAGGATATTCAAATGTCATATTTGTATGACACGAATGCAACATGAATATAGAGCTGCCAACTGGAAGTGCATGGGGTTGGCAACACAAAAATCTCTGCTGCGAAGAAACAAAGTTCAGTTTCATTTTTATACGTTGGCCAGGTTTAAATTCCCCCCACCCTACACAACATGTGATACTAATACCTTATAAAACTTTTAAGTAGACTGGCACAGAGGTTTATAGAAACTAATAGCGTTACAAAACGGAAAAGTTAATCAAGCACCATCTGTGATGAGTGTTAGCATCTACATATATTGTTGTGAATAACGCCATCTAGTGGCGATTAGAAGAAAACTCTGCAAGCCTACAACAGATATTAGAAGAAAATTCTAGAACAATAGAAGAGAATGCAAGAAGTCTCGAAAAAAGGTTAGAAGAACATTCTAAAAGCCTAGATCAGAAGGTTGAAGAAAATGCTAAAAACTTTGAAGAAAAGCTATCAGAGACTATGGAAAATTCCTGAAGAGAGCTGGAGGAGCGAATGGAAATAAAATTGGGGCAAGCGAATTTGGCGGATATTGACAACTTGTCCCAGACGCAAGCACCGGAAATGATGATTGATTGAATTTTAATCAACGTAGGAGGTCTTTTAACATCTCTAACACTGCGACTTGCAACATCTATTGTATTACTACTACCTTGATTGCCTTTTACTCAAACAGGTTAGTTCCCATGATCAGGTTTAGGACCCTATTTGGTAAATATTTCTCTAACGGTGATTCCTATGTGTTTTGCATAGCAAACCTTCGTTGATTTAGTGATTCGCATTCGAAGAGAATGCGAGAGGCTGTTTCTTCCTGCCCATTACAGAGTCCACCTCAGGGTTCATACCATACTGTGCATGTGACCTCTTAGACAGCCATGTTCTGATAATAGACACTTAGCTGAATCCCGTTTAGTGCAAGTAAGTCAGCAGTTTTAAGCATCGTTTTGATGGTCGTTCCATCATCCGTTTGCTGTATCTTTGTTTAGGTACATGGTTCCAATTGGATTGATGTTGTTTCACAGCCCAGTCATCAATTGATTCCGGTCCAGTAAATTTCATATGGGAGCCTTCTTTCGCTAACTGGTCTGTAGTTTCGTTGTCTGCTATACCACTGTGCCTTGGCACCCACACCAAGTTGACCTTCTTGCGTTTGGCCAGAACACTTAGGTTTCGCAGACACTCTCATACTAGTTTGGAGGCTATGTGATACCATGCTAAAGCCTTCAGGGCTGCTTGACTGTCAAAAAGAATGCATCATCTCATTGCTCCTCGCAGTTGGCCATGGAGATTCTTTATCGCGCAGGTTGGTATAGCATATATTTCTCCCAAGTGGTTCACACACTTGGGTTTTCCTGGTAGACATCAACGCCTAGTCTATACGCTCCCACTCTCGCCTCTCTCATGATAAACATATCAACTGGAGGTATGTTTAGCATGGTCTCCATAGCAGCTGTTGGAGTGCTCTTAATAGCTCCAATTACTCAAGGCATGCCATATTTTAATCATGGTGACCATATGGTTAAACCTGTTGCTTGTTGCAATTGTAATCTTAATACTACAAGCTTTACAAGGGTAGCATATGTGGAATGGCAGCTTGTATGGCAATACCTCGGTAAATTGGTACTGCGATTGAGTTTATAATAGCGTTCGGAGAAATTGTATTTCAGTTGAAACTCGTGTATCATACACTAGTGAGTACTAAAAAAGTTAGTGTCGTTGTTATTGTTGTTATGGTATGTGATAAGTTACAGCTGTGGCAATGCAATGTTGTTCGAAAAGCTAATCTTTTCGAGCAAATACTTCGCAAAACAATGCCTATACATTAAACATTAAACAAGTTCACCCTAATTCTCTTATAAACCAAACAGAAATTTATGTATAGAAAGAACAAAAGTTTCTTTTCAACTGAAGTTGAACGACCAATACTTGTCGCCTTACATTTATCTAATATCTGGCATATAATCTAACTTAATAACAGAATTCAGACAGCTTGGCGTTGAAGCGGAATAATACGTAGTCACAGCGACACAGAACTTTTAAGATGAAAACTTACTAATGTGGCGATGGTGAAACCGACTTGAAAGCCTAGAAAGATAAAGATGGAAATAGATACGATACGATTGCCTAATGTAAAAGTTCGCTTCTGTCGAGGTTCTTTGGTTTTCCCCGGAGAAGTTAGGAATTTTACTAATGCTATGTTTGTTATTGTTTTTGCCTCGCAATATAACTTTTCATTAAACTCATATTGGTGGTTTTATTAAAGTGGATTTTACTTTATGCTTCTCGCCTGTATAACTAACAAATCTAGTTTATTATTTGAAGTAACTACGACGTGAATTAAAACGAAATGAAAAACTTAATTAAGATTTTTTTAGTTACTTTGGATGGTCACTCTAATTTACATAGCTTTTGAAGATACGGTTGTTAACACATTGCTGTGTCCATAAAAGCGCTACATTATGCAATTGTATATTCTCTTTAAAAAAATGTACTGGAATATATAAGAATTAAATCACAAATTAAGATTGTCATGTTTATATGCAAATTACCCGTTTTTTAATACATACATACAGCCTGTTCATTTGAAAAATTATGAACAATTTTCCGAAACACGTAAGAAGATAGCACTACCAGGTTAAAAATCTTAAATGGAAACAGGAATTGAGTAATACTTCATTTTAATAATGTTTTGAAACACTACATTTTGGCGTTAAGTTTTATGACATTAATCGATTCGTTTTCGAAATTTTTAAGAAAATCTTTTAGTTTGTTCTATTTTTAATTTTGGGGGCATCGGCATCAAACCCTGTATTTCAAATGCACTTTAACTGATTAAGATGTTTTATTTTTTAGTTATTTAACACGTTAAACGCCAGATCGGACACCGGTGTCCGCTCGTGTATTTCCACACAGGGCCACGTCGGGCACTGGTTTCCGCGCAAAATATTTTAATCTCAAGCCA
>SMLS01066042.1:0-50304 GCA_004785975.1 Popillia japonica | reverse complement strand
AAAACCCTACATCGTATGATGCAAAATATCTATATTTGGCCTTTGTAGTTTTGTAACAACACAGCAAACACAGCATGGAATACATAATAGTAACCATTATTTATCTACAACGGCTTGAAACCTCAACCGGAATAGGGCAATACCGTGATTTTACACTTTAGCCTTTACGTCTGTAGCACCAATGTAAAAAATAATTGCGTTTATCGGACCCTAGCATACGTAACTGTTATTTGCAAACGGTGTGATTACGGGCTTTGCAGGATGCAGATGTGTTTGCAAAGTGGTCACCATATTGGATTTTACTGCAAAGGCAGCTGCGTTGTTCTAACTAACAGGATCTTTTGCAAGCTATAGTATTCGAAACTAAAAGGAAATAATTATATGTAACAAGATGTAGTAATATACAATAAACAATATTGAAGCGAAGAGTTTACTTACACAATGGCCTTATCTACTAGATAAACCAACGCAGATCATAAATATTTTGCCGTTAATTAACATGACGATCAAGCACAAGCTGTTTGCAGGTATAAACTAGTAGTCAAACAAACGCATCCAATGAAATGTGTACTTGTAACCTAAGTTAAACACAAGTGTGTGAAAATAATTGTGTTGTCACAAACAGCCGGACAAGAAAAACACAATAAACACTAGTAGACATAATTATAATAAGAATAGTACGATATGAGCATTAAATTATACAATAACAAACAAAAATTTAAAAAACAAAAGCAGAAACGAGACTGACTTTAGGAGAACAATGCATCTTCCTTTACCCCAAAAAAGATACAAATTAGATTATCAAAATTATTAACATCGCATAAAAGTATTCGTATTTCTTTGTGGTATGATAATAAATTTCAACATTCTGTCGTCATTTATTTAAGCGCCAAGTGATATTTCAAGATGATATTTCAGGAGTACTTGATTTCCACTTCATTTGATTCATACGTAGATTTATATGACATATAAGTCTTGCTAAGAAAACTACTATTTTCCCATTTTGACATTGCTTTGGACAAGCACGACGCGTCTGTAATATAATTTAATGTGTCTCTTTTTCATTTAGTCGATAGCTCTAGTTCGATGCACACGATATATTACGAAATTAGAATGGCGTTTACTTATCACAATCGTGAATACATTTACAAAATTGCTATATTACACGTCCCAAGTCATATGTAATATAATTCTTGCTTCCATTGCTACATTCATGTATATGTTCATTCAGGATAATATATGCACCTATAAGCCACATACAGACATGGCGCGGAACGAGTGCAATACATTTGAGGCGTCGGTATGGAGCTTAAATTGTTCGTCTGTGTAACATTCATCACCAGTGAAATTGTTCCATAAATCACTTTCGTCTGGCGGTTCTAACAGTTGGCTGCGTTTACAGAAACTTGAAGAATGGTAATAATTATTTGAGAGGAATGTTAAATATTCTTGCAGTATTTTTTGTGAAACTTAACTGTTATTTTCCCGTTGAGATTAAAGCTTCCTGTCTGCTTATAGTTTGCTCACAACTATAATAACTAGACTTGTTAACTTGATTTTCACAAAAGAAGTGTTTACCTAACATTATAGTCCCTTTCGAGTGGAGGTGATTAACAGAGACGTATTCACAGTAATTATGATACTAAAAGTGTGTTATCAAGACTAATCTTTAGAATGATGTATAATACGATGGTGTATCAAATATAAACGGTAATTGTGTAAAATAAATTTATTGATCGGTATACACAAACTAAACATTTAACATTTTTCAATGTAGTCACCTCCGAGTTCTACACACTTTTGCCACTGCTTTGGAAGCTTCGATATTCCTTCTTCATAAAAAGTTGGAGAGCGAGTTGTCAGCCAATTGCGCATATACTCCTCTACTTCTTCATTGCTTTCAAATCTTTTGTCTCCAAGTGATTCTTTCAAGGGCGCAAACAAAAAGTAATCATAGTATGACAAGTCAGGGCTGTAAGGAGGGTGCTCGAGGGTTTCCCATCGCATTTCTTCCAATTTATCACTGCGGTGTGTGGTCTAGCGTTGTCATGAAGGATAATGACGTCTCGAATGGCATACCCCGTCGTTTATTTTGATACGCGATTTTTGTCGACTGTAATAACTCTGTAATAGTAAGCCGTATTCACTGTTCGTTCATCGCGAAGAAAATCAATGAATAAAACTCCCCTTGAGTCAAAGAAAACAGTTGCAAGCACTTTTACCGCTGAGGGACGGATTTTGGCTTTGATTGGGCAGCCTTCATCTTTTCTTCGACACTCCTGACGCGCCATTTTGGATTCGGGAGTGTAATAGTGGACCCACGTCTCATCACAAGTGACAATACGCCTCAAAAAAACCTCCCCTTCTTGTTGAAATCGATATTGATGTCTTTCACAGATCTCCGACCTGACCTGTTTTTGATTTTCGTCAACAACTTTGGAACCCAGCGAGCACTAATTTTTCTAAAGCCAAGTTGAGCAGTGATGATGGATTGAACACTCCCATAGCTGATACCCACTTTTGATGAGATTTGTTCAATAGTTAACCGGCGATCACCTTCAATAAGCTCTCTAACAGCACGCATGTTGTCATTTGTGAGACTTGTTCGTGGGCGTCGATTAAGGCTTCGACACGTTTTCGCCCATCCCTGAATTCTCTGACCCACGTATACACTCAATTTTGAGACAGTGCTCAAACGAGTGAAAATTTCCAATGGTCCAATGTTTCCAATGGCTGTACTACGGACAGAACTGAGCGCAGCTGCTACCCACACCGGTTGCCCTCCTCCTCATAAACCAAACAACACTCGAACATCGAATCCTCTAGATCGGAATGACGTGCTAAGGTAAATAGTAAAATTACCGTTAATATTTGATTCTCCCTCGTATATGACTACATACCTAGCTATAAACTAGAATAAATATGTCTTTTGCATTATATTCAAGTGGAGTACTATAAGTACATACTTGTCACGTATAATATCATTGAGTATGTATAATAAATTCTTGGTCTACTACCTGGTCTACTATCGATCATAAGCTAACATAAGAACATGTTTTTCAAATATCCGGCGTTGTTAATAATAACTTGGATCGTCCTTATTGTAGTTTTTGTGCATGGGACTTCCAGGAATTATTTCTTTGAATAACATTGAATTTGGCATTTTGCAAGACTTCCCTTTCCTCTTAAAGCAGAAACGTAAACAGAATCCATATCCGAATTATCATACTTTTCTTTCATTGTAGTATCATGGTCGTTATAACACCTCATTAGTAATGCTAATGCTTCATTGAAAACTGTAGCATTTATTTATTGTTACGACATTCTACTGGGTACAGTTTGATAATTGCATTGACTTAGAAAGTAGAATGATAGATACATGATGTGTACTCCAAAATTAATAGGTTTAGACAGAGTAAACAACAAAGCTGTTCATTTTGAACGCGACATTTTTTTGACAGTTGGAAATATGCCGAAAGTTAGAGTTCTCACATTCTAGTGTATTTATAAATATTGTCGAAAATTATTATTATTATTATTATAGAAAATATAGAATAGCTTTCTTTACATTTTACCAGTTGCAAATCTAGTTGTCACTATATTTTTTACGAATATTTTTAACTTATAAAAACTTTGTGCAACTGCTATTGCTATCTTCTAAAAAAGTGAAGCTATCAAAGTCTAATACATCTACGCGACACTTTCCATTACAGAATGCAATAACGTTTTGTTTGACATTGATGGAAGATGGCACATCCTCATCTCGTCGAATGCATATTATCCATCCGTCCATGTAGTATGCTATGAAAATATCGGATCATATTATCTTCATATAAACACAATCTCATATTGGCTAGAAATTTCTAGATGGCAGTAAAGATTAATATTTATATTTATGATTTTTCTCAATATTCTTTGATACTTTTTATAATTACAGTGCATGGTCGAATAGCACACAGCGTAGGTTCGATCACATATTTTTTTCTGATAGCAATATGAAAAACTTTATAATGGAATAAGTTAAGTGGGTTTAGATATAGAAGAATTTTATAGCGTCTTATAAAACTTTATGATATCACCCAGACGGGTAGGAGAAGTGTAATAAAAATATGTTTGAATGTCAAAGTTTGTTATTTTTATACATAGCAAAGTAGTGTATTAAGAGATGTCTACTATGCGATGGCTTGTGAAGTTTGTTAATGAAGTAAACACGTTTTAATGCTACCAGTTTAAAGTTTTTAAAACATAACGAGCTCAACGTATACATCTGTATTTACGGTTTGATGTATGTATTAGGTAAGCTTTAATTTGCGCAAAGTTAGTTTCATAGTAAAATATATTTCATAACAATTTAAACATATTTCATAACAATTTAAAGCTGTAAACGCTTTCTCAGAAGATTACCTTACATTCAATAACAAATCATCTTTTGGGAATTGACTTTTTGTTAGATTTCATTTCCAAAATTCAATTGAAGTTAGTTTCATTGCGAATTTATAAATAGAAGTTCTATTATTATTTTCAACTTGTTGTATGTGATATAGGTAAATTACAGCTTTAGATAAATTTATTGGAGATTTGCACTCAAATCTACACCTTGAAATTTATGTAAAGCATACAAGATGTTAACAATTGTGTCATTTTTTTAATCGCGTACTGAAAATAGGATCTGTATACATCAAATTTTTGTAATACGTATAACCTCTAGGTTAAATATAGAAGGAAACAAAGAAATGTGGAATCTTTTAGTGCCTTATTGAAAAATTTCAGATAGCTCCAGAAAAAATACTACTTACCGCATGATATAACTAACTATAACCTAAAAATGTACTTATTTAATTATTAATCTTTGTTTAATTCCTTTTTTGTTGATATATCAATGTTTTAACTACTAGCATATGACTCTAAAACCCAAACGACAGCTTCTCGTCGAGTTTCTTCTCTAGTAGGTATAATACTACCTACAGATACATACATATGTATATAGAATGTATCATAGTATCTATGGCGGCCATAGGTAGACGATTTATATTAATATTTGCTGCCATCTAGAATTAACTACCGGTAATACCCAATTCCCATAGGTACACGATTTGTTATTTCAAGATGCAGAATATCTAGCAGATATATCGTATTCGAAATATCTAACCTCCCCAGTTTTTATAATTGGAGTGGATACAATGATACATTCTACGAAATATTTAGTTACAGCATTGAACAACATTCAACAACTGAAATTAGTAGTTTTGAATTCGACTAGTGAATTCCAAGACGTCTTACTCTTCTAACACACATCCAGGATGGTAACTGGTCAATCTGGCATTTTCTAGCATCAGTTCAACACTTTGTTAGAACCATCTCATTTAGTAATAACAAAATCATGTTAACTATAAAATTAAACCAGATCTTCAATCTTACTTTATCTAGATGTGACTATAAATCGCAAATTATAGTTACAATTTTGCATAATTTGGTTAGTGGTCAATGGTTATAAGATTGCGTGCTTTACATACTACGAAAAATTTCGCAAAAAAAAATATTACAACTATCTTTAGCTTTTAGGTTACAGAAACATTTGCCGTTATAACTACATATGAATGTAGCAATTGTGTTAAATGGTTAAGCTTAAGTTTAAGTATCGCTATCTGGTCTAACTGTTAAACGTCAAATTGGAATGCTCATCTTAAGACGTCCACCAACAGATAACGCACTTTCATTGTAGTTGGCGGTTTCCTAAGGTGTATAACCTACCTATACTAACTCTGTACATTATGACTCTAAAACCTGGCGACCTATTGCGAGACTTAGTAAGTCATTATACATAGTAAGTACCTTGCCAGTATGAAGAAAGTAAAACATAATATGTATAAATATGTAAATGTATTCCTATGGACATTACAACATCTAAATGAGACCACTGACAATAAATTTTGGATTAAACTGATTGAGGAATTCAGTGGTAAACTGGCCAGTCATGAGTCGTACAAAAGCCAGATACATACCTTTGTGAACTTCCGCTAGGATTAACTGTCTACGATTTGTGGTTGGGCCAATACTACTTGCAGCAAAGTAAGTAAGAAAACCTAGAAAAACCATTTACAAGCACAAATATATACAGAAATAGTTGCAGCGGTAGTCAAACAAGCAACACATTAAAAAAAGGACGTGCAACATATTGGCTCACTGTATGATATATGTAGGTAAACATGTGCACCAATGTAATAGAAATAAATTCATTGGAGTATACTTGATAACTTAATGACGGTTTCTTTTACTAAACGTTATTACCGCCTACACCAGACGATTTTAAAATATTGGAATTAGCACGCTAGACATTTGTCTGGCCGTAGATGACTGATACTCGTTTTAAGTTAGTTAAGTTTAGACTATGAATAATTTGACTTACACAATAGAATTCACTTATTCGAATAAACGTCATCACATAAGATGCCGCTACGTTCGATCTATTCTCATTTGGAAATGGCAATATATAAAATAAATGTGGCTACTTAAAGTATAAAAAACTTTAGCTAATTACGAACAATTTTCAAACAGTACAATATTGGATTAGATAATTGTCTGTCTTAGCCTGAAAACGAGATACTTTCTGTTGACCTTTAATTATTATCAGTTAAGCCCCAAGTCCTTTGACATGGCAAGTTGCATAGAGCTAATAACAAGGCTATCGTCGTTACGCGCTAACGTTAAATTAATAATTTAAAGGAAAACCATTTCATACGCCGACTTGTTAAAGGCGCTAGCTGTAGCATTTTCCACGTTCTAATTGTAATTTTCTATTCGATGATTACTTAATATCGATTGTTTTTGCAGAATCTATATCGTAATTGATGTAATTAATTGAAATAATTCGAAGATAACATGCAGAAAGTAGTAATAATATTTTTCGCATTTTGACAAATAATGTGCTACTTTACTACTATCAAAATCGTATATTAAAGTGGCACTTTACCACATAGATACGTCACTTTACTACATAGTAATGTCATGTCAACAAAAAACACAGTTTGACAGAAATGTATTTATTTAAATATTGGAATTGGAACTATTCATAACGTCTCCCATAGTCAACACTTTTGACTTCTTTGGTGTGTACCCATCATTTTGACGTTTCAATAATGCAGTTAGTTTTTTATATTGTGATATATCTATGTTATCCTTAATTTGTATAGTACTTTTCAACATTGAATGTGTAGACCACAAACTGGATGCCTTAAGGACTTTTGCCTAAAATAATAAAAGACATGGTATGAATAACACTAAAATATATAGAAACAAATAGCTTACCTTCTCAAAAAAATATGCTAACATTACATTTTCATCAATTATTAGTGCTTTTTTTGTTATCTTCCAATTACAAAATTTTTCATATGTCTTCTCGTATTTCTCTTTTGATTTGAAAGGAAGTAAACCCGAATACGCTTCTCGAGCGGCATTTAAAATATCTTCAGAATAATGTTCTAAAGTATGTTTAGTAGCAAGACTCATTTTTAACTAAAACACAAATCGACTTACAAAAAATGAAGTTTGTTTACTGTTACTGTGTCGTTGTAAATAAACAAAGCCGAATCAGATTACGAAAATCCTGTACAAATATCTACTATAACATTTTAAGTATTTAAGCTTATTCTTGTAAAATGCGAAAAAATAGTGTAAACAAACTCGTAAGAAAAGCAGTTTTACTAAACTCATACAGCTTTAAGTTACTCGCTCGCTCCGCTCGCTCGTACTCAAATGCTATATTCGTTTAGTAAAACATTGCTTTTCTATACTTGTTGTTTAATATACTATTATCATACTGATCCATATTGCAGAAAAATGAGAGCTGCGAATTGGACGAGAATATAAAGCATATGATGATATTTCAAACCATTAGGACGTCGACAAGTGCTCTTCACAACAATAAAGGGATGATATTGCAGGTACTTCTTTAGGGTCACGTCTTACAGCCCTTAGCCACAGCTTCTTTTCTTTTAGCTGTTTAGAAACATGTATAAACACTTTTTCTTGTTTTTTTATAATGTATTTGTCTACATCGGTAAAATGCACCAAAAATAAGAGCTTTTCACGTCCATTTTCGTATATAATTTGCCGTACTTACTAAATTTTGTATGAGATAAACAAGCGTAACCTTGGCATCTAACGGTGAACAAGGTTATGACGTCACAGCATCGGCCATATTTAAAGCTTTGTTTTAGCGCGACCGAAAAAAGTATATTTAGTATTATTTCTTTTTTGTTGTAAAAATAATTTGAAGCTACATAATTGCTCTAATGTCAGGGGAAATTTTCTTCATCTTCAGTAACAGATTTTCTAGAAATGGTTTTCTTTTATAACTGACGCCTCCGCTTTCCTGATACTGGTTTAATAGTCTCTCAAAAACGGCTTAGGATTATTTCCTACGGAAAACCTATGAGCATAAACCCATAAACCAATAAACAATTTTGTTGACATTCTCGAAGAATAAAAATCATAGTATGCTCTTCTTTAAAGTAAGTCTTCATTATAAGTAAGCAACACCATATCAATATGCAAATAATATCGATGTAAACTTCCAAAACTACAAGAAATAATACCACTATAGCAAAAAACAAACTTTATCCGACATTTATAAATGTCATCGAACTAGATACATTAGAACTATTATTTAAAAAACATCGCGGAAGAAAACTATTATTTGGAATATTCTGGTAAAAGTACAAAAACTTCGCTATAAATACCATTCGGTGAATAATTAAAAAGTACATTTCATGGTAAGTTGAAACATATGGCGTCCTTTTTATTAATCAAGTTATAGACACAAAGTTTTTACTTGTTTAGTTTTAATTTTTGTACACCCTGTATAAGATGGTTAGTTTATTATGATTGGGATATTAAATATGATCTACTTACACTTTATTATAAATTGCGCCTACGTAACTTAAATACTTCTTAACTACTTGAAATGATTTTGAAAAATGTAAATTATTGAAAAAACCTTAAGGCTTATGTAGGTATTATAAACCTCATTAAAAGAGCCACTTATTTTGATCGGAGAATCTAAAAATGTAATAATAATCATAGAGTTCCACTAAAAAAAAACTTTTATACTTTTAAAGCTTTTGGGAAACCCCGTGTAATATTAAGATATTTTTAAAAAGTATCCGTAACAAACCTGCGTATATTCCAAAAATTAAAATTTTGTAAAGTCACGTATTTTGCTACAATTTTCCGTGCCGTATAGCGTGAATAAGCATGTATATACAAAATTAAAAGCACAATTCAAATTAAAAATTTTTAGATTCTCAAAAAAAGCATAGGAAATTGAAGTACTAGTTGAAAATTTTACACATCAAAATATGAAATATAAAAGACCTCTAACAGTAATCTAATAACCTGCAAAATTTACCTCGTTTCTGTTGGCTTTTGTAAAACGGTTTTCATTTTTTATTTTATCACGCATTCCGCTTATTATTACATTACCTTTGAATGAATCGGAAAGTTGTGCGCCGATTTGAAACTGATAATTACATTTGTGTTATTTCCACTGGGATGCCCTCAACACACTCCATCAGTTTATTTCATTTGTCGGCTTATTTCATTTGTTAATAATTAGACATAGTCTACTGCTTTCAATTTTACGTTTTTAAATTTGAAGTTTGAAAAATTATATTTTAAAACAATTAGAATTAAATAATGAAAATTAACAGCAATATCCTCTAAATTTATTCTTTCAGTGGGAAGTTAATAAAACGCCATTAATTTAAAAATCAATTCACTTAGGGACCTGAACAAATTAGATTTTCATAATAATACTTCGTCAGTGCAAGAAATTGACATGTAATTTGTATCAAACAAATTTTAAAATAATTAGCCACGTTTATCAAAAATGTTATCTAAGACAAAAAATCATTCGTGTGTAGAATTATGTATACAATCTAACGAACAAGATGACTTTGAAACTAGGCCATCATCTAACGGCATAATTTCAAAATCATTAGAAGACAAAGAAATAACCATAACGACCTTCTTGAATAATGGGAGAGCATTCAATAATGCTATCACAAACTCAATTATCATTACTCATTTTGGAAAAAAGGCGTTATATCGAAGCTTCTGCATTGGATAGCCTACTACCTACCACCATTACATATCTACATACAGGGAACTGCTAGGTCTGGAGCATACAGACTAATGTGCAAGCAAGCACCGATAAATAAATCGCACAGTGCCGAACATTAAAAACTATTAGACGAATTTACGAAGGCACCATTTGCAGGATTGCCAAGTAATGGTTAAAAAATCAAAAATATAAGGTAAGAAGGACTAGGAGAAAGGCCCTCTAGTAAGAGCCGACTTGAGCTGGTATGCCGACGGCTTCAAAACGGAATACAGCGTAGAAGCTGGTATATGCATATATGTAGAAGAAAGCCTAGAACTGATCTTTCAATAAGCTTCAGCAAAGACACGACGATGTTCCAAGCTGAGGTAGCAACAATTGTTCACTGCATTAGAGAAGTGGAAAAATAATAAATTTTGTCGGGTAACCAAGCAACACTAAAAGTAATTAGTTCAGCAAGTGTGGACTCTAAGCTGGTTTGGGACTGCGTAAGCGACTTAAACGAGATTGGTTCTCAAAGAAAACATGAGCCTAGCTTTCCAGCCGCAAGGGCGTGAAGGGAAGTAAGGCAGCAGACGATCTGGCCAGAAAAGGTTCGTCAATGCCGTTTGCCGGCTTTTCCTTCGCCATTACCAAATCACAAATCAGAAAGCCCATCAACGAATGGATACATAACACGTCCAGGAAATGGTGGCAAAGGTCACAAAGACAAAGATAAGCAAAGGAGTGAGTAAAGACAAGAGGACAAAACTGTCTTCTGACCGGGCAGTTTAGGCTAAATAGGCATATGTACAACATTGGCCTAGCATAAAATGCTATCTGTAAATTCTGCAAGGAGGAGGAAGAAACTCCAATGCCTGTACTGTGCCATTGCGGGGGCTCAGCTAGGATAAGGTTTCTACTCACAGCGCATACACTGTCTGTGCCTTATACTAATTACAAATAACAACCATTAGACAGGATGTGTGATTTGTGGTGAGAAGAACATATGGCTGGTACGAAAAGCTACTGTAGTATTACGTGGGGTTCTAAACAAAAAATATCAACCTGTACTATCGAGCTGTTTACTTTATCTAAAAAATTGAAAGATTTAACTTTAAACTCTACATGTAAAAAAGAATGAATAGATTCAATACATATATTATTCTATTCAACATACATTTTTCTAAAAAGAAATCTAAACTAACCTGCGTTACCTATGATTTAGCTACTTAAATTTAACTTATCTTAATCCAGAAATATTCTAACTAAGCACTTCCAAATACGGTTCTTGAGCTGAAGATGCCCTCCACAGAAGGGATATACATATATATAAACAACTGGATATTCAATCCGCAAACTCCTTCTTTAATAGTTTTGGAGATTATTGTGTCAAATAGAAACTGGTTTTTAATTTCCCATTTACCGGATTTAAGCACAGATCACAACCTTATATCTAATTCCATATAATTTTACATTAAATTTTGTATAGAATAAATATATTAGAGTTTGTAGGGATTTACGTTTTACCCGGGAATTGTTACTGTTCGGAGAAAGTATAATTTTCTAAAATAAGCCCCATAACATATGGTCACAATAAATAACGAAATTGTCGCCATCTATACGCACGATAATTGAAACGTCAAAATTAATATAGATCTCTGTGAACTGACTTGTTTAATATGAAATAGCCATCTATGAATTTAATTAATGAATTGTATAAAATATCATAATAGCGCATTTAAAAAAATGAAAACGAAACGAACAAGTTATTGCAAAAACTACCTCATCTTGACAACTAAAGCAATATGCACTAATTAAAGCTACAGTTCATAAGCCAATAAAATTCCGTATTGGAGAGATTATAGGTATAACTGACACCCGAGATCCAAGTTAATTACAGGTAAAAGTTCCTAAAGACAAACTAATTTCTTATAGAAAATGATAAGGTTGCTAAGGTTTACTGCATTGAAAAAGAAGATATGTATAAGTATGTATGTTTATGATGGGAATATATAATATAGTGCTGCTTAATTTCAATTTTTTCGGAAAACAAATAAAACTTTGTAAATAACCTTAGTTTAAATACAATATTATTGTAAGTAGGCGTTAACATACGTAGGAAAGTAAATAAATTATTAGATTATACACAAAATCTAAAGATAACATCAAAAAGTGAAACAGAAAGCATAAGACGTAGTACATACATATATGGTGCGTTTATCACGCACTTCCAAAACCCCGGAAAAAGATAGCTTTTAAGAGCAATTGCGTCACTGGCATATGGATCTTAGAGTAGTTATTCGTTTGTGTTCCTTTTTTTTATTATTTTGTTATACGAATACTAAACACCTGTCACAAATTATTTTTAATTACACGAATTTGTTATCTTAACTGCAAAGACTACAGATTTTCCCAGACGTTATTTATTCTAGATATTCGTCAGGCAACATTAGGTTATTATAGTTTATTATTCCTATAAAGTTAGTTTATTTATGATTATCTTTTATGTAACTTAAACAAAGTTGTTCCATTGGCATAAAAATAGTAAAATCTAAAAGTTTGACCTTGTAAGTTATTTATCACAAATTTAATATTTCCTGACTTGGTTTACAGAATGAAATATACGTTATATTATAACGTATTATTATAATGATTCAATTAAATCTATTAAAAAATATAATAACCGAATAAATTCAACTATCATTTGAGGAAGCCTCGTATACTAATTGTAAGTTGTATACATAACGAGCATGATACGCGTTTTATAAAATTGACTCATGATCCAAATTTGTTTTAAGCCAATATAAACCAATTAATGAAAATTTAAAATTTGGAATGACAATGTTAAAATAAAATGTTAAGATTCTTGTAACATCTATCTAACGATTGCCAGTTTTCCTAATTTGTTATTTGACGTTTATCCTGTAGAAACTTTCAAAGGTTGCAAATCTTCCAACATACTAATCCCTCACTACAAAGGCAAATTAAGCCTTAATACTTCCAATTTACGACTAGAATTTCGTTCTGTGCAAATTCAAAATATTAGCAAATCCGACTCCAGCCACAACAAACAAATAGATATTCTAGAGCCGGCCTCAAGAAAAATCTTGCCAGAAATCTCCTAAAGAAGTTAAAAACAAGCTGTCTTAGTTTGGCTTGAATAGAAAGCAGACCTGTTGTAAATTATCCTCCAATTCTAATAATTCAATTATCATTAACAATGTAACCAATACATCTTACGACACGAGCAAAATATCTCTCTGGTCAAATTTCTTAGAAAAACTTTCCTAAAATTCTAATTTGCTCTTCGAAATTTTAAGATAACTCAAGCGGATCCATATCCCGCATAATATGTATTCCCATTAAGATTTGCTACTCACAGAGGACATCCTAACCTTGAGACACCAGAATACCGATCGAAGCATCCCGGAGAGACCCACATACCCTAGTCCCCTAGTCCATAAAACCGTAAAGTATTTTAGTTAATTTTAAGATTAGATAAGTTAGGCTATAATAAAGCCATAAGACTAAGTTTAATTTTGTTGTTTGGTGTTTGGAATAAATAGTTCATATAGTAGATTTGTCGGGTTGATTTTACAAGTAATCGTAAACTAAAAAATTTAAAAGAAACCTTATCAAATATACATAAATACTAATAATCTGAGTTAGGTACTTTTAAATTAGATTTATTTAAAAATATAACTCACCATCATAGTCAACTATATGTAGTAAACGAGAAATTAAACCAGAAAAGAAAACAGAGAAAGAGATAGATTACCTTAGCGATTATTGAGGTTAAATTTAATAGATTGAAACGGCGCCATCTATTGAACCCGCCACCCTGAGATACAAAAAAGAATCAATTTCATCCGAGTTACCAATTTATAAATCAAAGTAAGAATATTACAAAAAACAATAAAAATTAACATTACAATGTATACACCGTGCAACCGTGATTGAAAGGTGTTTGAATCGCCCGCGCTTTTTTACGTTTGAAAGTTGGCGCCTCTCCAAGCTATACTGTAAAGAATCAGTAGCGTTCCTCTGTTTATTATGATTTTCCGCATTTTCGTTTTCGTCTATTTAGATATTTTACTTCTTTATTACCAGAAAGATTTTTCTTATTGCCACTTTTTGTTGGTTGCATACTTGGTATTGGTAAGCGATCAAGGAACGACAGCTTTATATACATGAAACAATATACGCTTTTAGGTTAATAATGGTTTTCACGGATCTGCACAACAAATTTATTGTTAGTTTTCGTTTGAGAATATGCAATGTTGAAGGAATATGAAATTATTGCTATCTAAATTTCCACCAACAGTTTTAAATGTGGAATTTACATACGATGGATTTGCACAGCATGTTAGGCGTGTAATAGAGAGATGTCGCACAAAAGAGAGCGTTTTAAAGGGAAAATCTACAAGACATCCTACTATTCTTACAGCAGATATTGTTGTTGATATTAAACAAAGAATGGATGTGAGTCCCAAACAAAATTTACGATGCCTATCAGCCCAAACAAATTTATCACTTGGTAGTTGTCGAAAAGCTTGTGAAAGCATTTTTCAGTTACTTCCATACAAGATAACTGTGACGCATGAACTGTTACCTCCAGATCTTCCTCGTCGTATGCAATATTGTGAATGGTTTAATGAAGTTTTAGACAATGACGATATCTTGGATATGAGTTTCTTTAGCGATGAAACATAGTTGGCTCAGCGGATATGGAAATTCACAGAATAATAGAATTTGGTCCACAGAAAACCCTAATGTTTTTGTACAGACTCCATTACATGCCCAGAAGATCGGTGTATGGTTAGCAATGTCCAGAAGAAGAATCATTGGTCCTATTTTCTTTCACCAAAACATCGATGCAAAACTTAACAAAATTTGATTTTAAACTCCTTTATTGAACAACTCCACGATGATAAGTTGCAACATAGATATTTTTAGCAGGATGCGCAAATAACATTAGATTATCTACGCCGGTTTTTTGGAGACAGTTTAGTAAGCAGACACCGATCGCATCCTCGCTCAACCAATTTGACTCCCTTGGGCTATTTCATGTTTGGTTATTTAAACAATAAAGTTTATTCTAACCGTATCCATACCATACATTAGAAGAATTGCAAAATACAATTGCAGAAGCTGTAAATGACTTTAAAACAGAATATTACACAATGTGTTCAATTGTATGACCCGAGGAGTGAATTTGTGTTTAAATTTTCATGGACAGCATTTTGAACAAATGTTTTTATTTTAAAATAGATAATATCTTGAATAAGTGTACTAGTAATAGTTCTATAAAAATTTTGATAGAGTAGTCAAGTCTGAAATTAAAGTATAGTGCTATCTAAAGTATCAGCATTAGAAAACTGACATATTCTTTGTAATTATCTTTCAATAAAATATTACTTATTACTACATTTGTTTCTATTCTAATATTTTAATGTTACGCCATTGATACACGATATTTATTCTCTCAGAGATGTAGGCATGCACTTAGCGCCTCAAATGCAAAAAATTTAAAGGGGAAAATTCAAATACATTGCAATCTTTTACATTGTATGGCTATTAAACTAAAGAATTGACACTATTTCGTTAAATCTGTCCGCATTTTATATATTTTCACGAATGCAGTACCAAAGAGAAAATACGTATTCTAGTTTACTGAAATTAAAGCTATCTAAAAGTTTTGTAATAAAAAAGTAAATGCTTATCTTGTTTAGGTTAGCATTGAAGTCTAAAGTTTTTTATTATCCACTTAAATGTAATTTTAAATAAAAGCGCACTGAGACACTCTATGGCATTTTCATTCTATTCAAGTTACCTTTAAAATAATGACTTAGGAGTTTTATGACGAATAAGATGTTTTTGTATCAGAAAAATCAATTGACTTTTAAAATTTTAAATCTAAATTCAAATACTGAGAATTTTTGATATTGGTAAACAAAATATTGTAGTATTTGTAATATTGGTTTGCGACTAAGGATTAATTTAAATCTCTATGATATTTATTGTAGCAATTTTTCTTTTTTACCATATGCAAATCTTTAACTCCAGTTGGGACGAGTTTTATTGTTTACAATAAGCTTATTCACATACTTTTACACGAAACGAAGTCTAGGGAATCTTCATTGAATTTTACTCTCGAACATACCCTTGGGCGGTTGCCATGTTCTTGCTTTATTTCAAAACGCCCTTTTCCTTTCTAAGTCTATCCCATGACGAGAAAACGTATAAATAATGCACAACTTGTTTTGAATAGTCGCTTTATCTCAATTAACCGAAACGAACAACGCAATAGCGTATTGCATTGCAATGCATCCAATTTCATTAATAATAAACAAAGCGCAATAGCGCTACAGAGTTACTAGCACACTGTACCGACTTGCTGGTATCAAAGAAAGAAAATATTTGAAAAGTTAACGAACTCGGAACTGAGAACGAAACTAAAGTTAAAGTACGCCATTTAAATAACTTGAACTCCGTGAATATAAATGTGTTCTGACGTTTCGTTTATTTGACAAGTTGCTAAATCGATTAGCAACATGCAATGCACGATTTGCGGGTTTAAAGCTGTAGACTGTATTCTACAATTTCACAAGTAACGAACGAGTTGCAAAATTGAAAATTGCCCTTAAATACACGTGTAACGTACTGAACATAGTTTTAAACATAACACAATTCCACCACAAAAATGTAGTACATTTATAACAATCCAGACTCATTTCTTGTAATGTATTACCTTTTCAAAATAGAGAAACTTAATAAAATCTTACTTAATGTTAGGAATTGTATCGAAGCGTTTTCACTAGAAAGAAGAAATTTCATATTCCAACCATTTTAAGCAGTAGCAGATGAGCACGGGTAAATAATTATTAAAAGTTTTATGTAGTACATACCTACCTTGAATCACGTCGACAGGCAAGTAAATTGGATTCTCTTTTATATATTTCTCATGCGGATGCGGTATTCTATAATCCTCGTTTTAATAATTGCACGGAGGCGGAAACCGTATACTTACATCGTTATTAGATTAAATTAAAATTTAAATTAAACGAATATGTATTTTACTATAGTCCCCTAATTAGTATAACTCCTGTACGTAAGTATATTAACAAAAAATGAAATTCGTGCTCTGTAAAATTATAAATGGTTTAATAAAATAAACTACATGAAGTAATAATAATAATAATAATAATAATAATAATAATAATAATATTTATTTAATCCAAAGGACCACATAGTACATAAAAAATTGTACAGTAGGTATAGGATAAGTCAGTTAACTAATTACGAATACAAAAACTTATCTAAAGAGAAAAAGGAAACAATTAAAATAACATTTTTAAAGATAAGTAGGTACTTGGAAAAGTACGTACATATACATATGCATATATTTAAATACATATAAGCAGCTTGGCTCAACTAGCAAAAATATTCATCTATGCTATAAAAACTTTTTTCAAGTAGGTAGCTTTTTAACGTTCGAGCAAATATTTTGTCATTTCTAATGTTCTTGATCTTTGAATCTAATTTATTAAAAAGTTTGATACCAATGTATACGGGATTATTCTCATAGGTGCTCAGACTGTGTCTAGGTATAACGAAGTTACTGGCCTCCCTTGTGAAATAACTGTGAAAATTATTATTCCGCACAAGTTCGGATTCCATAGATTTCACTAAAAGCACAACTTCGTAAATGAAAATAGAAGGGAGTGGCAGCAGATCAAGCTGTTTAAAGAGATTCCGGCAAGAACTTCGTCGCGGAACACCCAACATAGTACTAATATATAATACTAGTATGTAAGTACATAAGTATATAACGGTACAGAAGTCCTACTTAATAATGGAAGAAATTGCTCAGATTGCACTACCGATAAGTAAAATATCTCATGCAACTTTTTCGCATAAAGAACAATACTGGTTCGATATATCAACTATGAAAAGAAAAACACCTGAGCTGTTAGCTAATTAATCAAATCGTGTGGTAGTGTCGTACTTTACTAACTTTAAGAAAAAAAGGTGCTTAAATTATATGCAACTAAACAACATGTCAACACGAAGCAGGTTACCAAAAATTATACATTATTCAGAACCGAGTTTCATTCTACAAACAAAGGCTCATCATACAGTTCTCTTCGTCCATCTTTGCGTTTTAAACTTAACGATATACCTATGTAATAGAAAGTATTAAAAACTATACTATTGTGTGTATTTTTCTTACCTCTTCACTACAGCAAAATTTAATGTTAAACAGATTTTAAATATCTTGGCACACCAAATAGGCTTCAAATAAATTTATCTATTTAATTAAGTACCTTTTTAATTCAGCGAAATTCTCGAATCCAGCTATATATCATTTCGTCGTGTGTACCTACTCCAAACTAAACTGTTATATTTACTTTGGCCTAGCAGCGTACTGATCGCATTATAAAACAGGAAAATTTATAAATATAGATCAGAATCCTAATATATTCTCTAAAATTAAGTACCTAAGAAGAACTTCATCCGTCGTCAACGTTATTAGTTTACATTGGTAGAACGTTTACAGTATTTTTAATGTGATATGTAGGATATAAAATAACAATGAGCAGTGCAAATTACTCAGAGAAGCAGTTATTGACCGCTTGAAGGAGGTATAGTTATCTAAATATTTTCATTCTCAACTAACAAGCAATGAAGATATCGGATGAGGTAAGAATCGTAAATTTGATTCAGGTGTTTCTATAAAAGAAAGAAACCTCTTTGTTGTTAATTAAAATTGAAGGAGGCGACTCTTAAATAATTTGCTATAAAAGTGTGTTCTTATGTGTCAATAACAGAGATCGAGCATGGAATCTGTTATTTTCTTCCTCGCTTTAAAAACGACCTTTTTCGAACATTATTTTTTTTTATTCCAATAGACTTGGAATATTTCCAAACTAGCTACATATAGCCACCTCGCCTCTGTAAATGCCAATTTGTTAATGTGAAAGTGTTGCTAGTGATAATAGAGTAAATTTTCCGCTCAAACTTTAATGTAAGTCCGTCAAAGTGCAACTTCACGCGTAACCATCGCAATCGAAGGTAGTTGAGTGTAACATTACACGCCAAGCTAATTTTCTTGTGACCTTTTCTTGAACATGACGGCCCGGTTTTCTCCGGTTGGTCTTTTAATGCGCACATTTATACAGACATTTCCTGGTATTTCCTACTCTCAGTGAACCCGCTTTCTCACTGTCCAGAAGAATCGTAGAAAGACGGAGAACTCGCTTAGAGGACATGTAAAAGAACTGAAGGGACTGCTATGATGCGTCATAATATGCGGGATCCTCCAAGATGCTTAGTACCTCCAGGCTAGGCGTCGCGAGCAGCCACTAGACCGTTCTTACTCGAAAAAAAATCATTAAAAGACAAGACGTTAAAAGGGTTTATCTCTGAAACCTGAGAAAAGGATCAACATTAACGACTCCGCATCGGGTGCGAAAATTTTAGTTTGGTATCTTTCTATTAAGCCTAATAGCGACGAACTTAGGTATGGTGTGAAATTAGTAGAAGAGGAACCCAGATTTTAGTTTTACTTGACTTCGCAAGAAAAAATAAAATCTAGTCCAAATGGTTAGATGTTGGTAGATGAATGACAGAATGTTACCTGTTACATCTTGGTAACTAATTGTCTGACAATCAAAGAAATATTTCCGACTTTCTTCTTCAGTACGTAGTAGTAACCATAACGAGACATGTCTGGTTTCCCGTTGACTTATTGCTGTGTCTCCTCAATAAATTACTTTTTAAGACATCTAAATTTCAAATAAGCAATTTTTAACTGGAAGTGTATCTTGGCATAAGAACTATTTCTTTAAGTCATGTAGTCCCTCTATTTTGGGAAACATTGTGCATTGCTTCACACAGAGTGGAGTTTCAGTTGTTTGTGTGAGATATTATTATAATTTTAGTAATCATTTACTTTTACTATATACCTCAGTCCTCTTCGTAGACGCAATCCTTTTTAACAATAAAAGGAGCAATTCTTAAAGTCATATACTATGCTGCAAATTATACTTAAAAGCAAATTAATATTAATTGTAATTTCAGAAGTGTTCATAAAAATTTAAAACTAATACATACAAACATAAAATTTAAAGGAGCTATGGTTTAAAATCGAGCGATTTCGTAACTAACAAATAAGGATATTTCTTATAATATGATATTTACTCTTTTAATCTCTATAGTTTCATCAAAATGTGGAGGTGTCGTTGTTTCCTTCTCTCCCTCTACCATTTACGGTAACCACTACTGCCGTCGGCTTTTAAGATTTCAGGATAATAATGGTTTTCGCAGACTGTCTGCGAATATCAGGTGTATTTATATACGTGACAGGCCCTTGTTTAATATGTCATGTAAACAAATGTGCTTTGCAATATGTCACATCTTAATATATCACTCTATAATCTAGTGTATACATCAATTGTGTAGTACATGTGCTCGGCACAGAAGGATTATCTTTAACATTGAATGCTAAATCTACATGCAAAATATATGAATGTACATATGTATATGTATATGTATGTACTACAAACGCATAGATCACATATCTTCGCTCTGATGTATTGTACCACATTGCGCAAGCAGTGTCTATATTAGCATAGTTTGCGAAAACAAATACAATTTGTTGTACAAATTATTACTGAATTTACAAGCATAGAGCTAATACAAATACAATATCGTAATAATTCAAATTAATATATTATGAGAGCAAAAATCCTCTAGGACTCGTAAATATTTTTTTAGTGTTATTAAAATTTAAAAGTTTGTTTCTCGGACCAGACAACTGTGCTATAAACAAGCGAAAGAGAAATAAGCAATTCGATATGCAGATTATATTGGAGACAATCGATTAAATATTATGTCCGCTACTTTGTTGTTTTGACGAACTGTAAAATATTGGAAAATCAATTGCATTCAAACTCCTGTTACATACATATTTATTTTATCCTGCTTGTATTGACCATGTTATTAATTGCACCAGTAAAATGCTCACTACAAATACATTGTTACATGTTTAATTGACGGATACTCACCAATAATTTGTCGTATTACCTCTAAATAAAACAATTTGATATTCTGCATAATTATTTGTTATATCTGACTTCCCTACTGTTAGATCTTCTACATAGAATATATAACTGATAACGACTAGCACAAAAAAAGTGTATTTCTAATTTTAATTACCGCATCCCCTTTTAAAATAGCTGTTGGCTTAAGTAAAAGTAATAATTTCTCTAGATACATTCTAACAAACATTAAACCTTTTTCGGACAAGTACTTACATCATCTTTAAAAGTAAGTTGTATAAGACTTTAACGTAATATGATTTTACATAGAAAACGCAAAACACGGAGAACGAGTAAGTAGCCAAATTTCCAAAGTTGTGGGATAATTTCCGAAAAGTTTCACTTTACTCATAATCATAATTGAATTAGGGAAATCCTCGACAAATTCCAGCTTACTAACTTATATTTAGCGTATTTCTCGTTAACTTTAATAATTTATATTACGCTACACATACTTATATCTATACTTATACTTATATACTAAGTATACAGGGTTTTCAAGCTTAAGTCGGCACTATTGCTAACTTCGTTATTATTGGAGCTACAAAGTTGGTTAAATAGGCAAACTAGTGTAGTTTTTCAAGCAAATTACAATGGCATTTAAAAAAAATATTGACGTACTGGGTCACGTGATATTGTGAAAAACGTAATTTTTTTAAATGGGACACCCAGTATACAGTTCTCGCGGTCGGCAGAAAATTTAATTCTGAACAAAAACTTTCCTATGAACTTTTATCCTAAAGTCAATAATAACAGAGTTATTGATGATTTTTAAAATTTGCTAAGGTGGCTGTTATTTCATAAACAAAATTCGATTGTTTTGCAAATGTCATCAACATTGAAATATTGCATTAAACCTCTGTCAGTAAGCAATTAACATTTTGTGTTTATTGATGAAAAAATGCCTTTCACGCATTTAGAAAAATGTGATATGATGGAATGTTACATCGTTTGTAATAAAAATTCCCTGCGAGCTCGTGAACGTTACGGTGTTTTATTTCCTACGCGCAACTTGCCAGATCGAAGGTACTTTTTACCTTTGTACCGTAAGTTTCGATCAAATGAAAATGTGTTCAAGAAAACTAGAACCAAAAAACAATTTATAATAAGTGAAGCAACTGAAATTAACGTCTTAGCTTTCTTTGAAGCTAATCCTAATAATGCAATTAATGATTTAAAGGAAGAAAGTGGACTATCTTTGGGAACTATTCACAATATTCTAAAAAAACATAAGTTTGTGCCGTTCAGATACAGACCTATTCAGACGCTGGTACCGGGAGATCAAGAAAGACGGACTCAGTTTTGTCAGTGGTACATTAATCAAGTTAGACTTAACCATAATTTTTGGCGTTTGATTCTTTGGAGTGACGAATCAAATTTCTCCAACAGGGGTATGTATAACAGGAAGAACAGCCACTATTGGAGTCGAGAAAACCCGAGGCTTTTTCGTCCTTGTAATCCGCAGAGACGCTTTAGTGTTAATGTTTGGTGTGGCTTGATTGATTCAAGAATTGTAGGCCCCGTATTTTATCAAGGTGCATTAACTGGCTATAGGTATGTCGAAATGTTAACCGCTACCCTTGGAGAATTCTTGGATGACCTGAATTTAGTGGATAGACAACAGATATTGTTTCAACAAGATGGCGCTCCTGCCCATAATGTTCGCCAAATTCATAACTTATTACATGACCTTTTTGATGGCCGATATCTATCAACTAACGGGCCTATTCGTATGCCTCCCCGACCACCGGACATAACACCTATGGATTTCTTCTTTTCAGGATTTGTGAAAAGTGCAGTGTATGAAAGACGGTATGATACTCTTGAAGATTTCCAGCAAAGCATCAGCCATGCTATCAATAATATTGATGGTAGAATCATTGCTAGTGCTACTAGAAGCGTTAACAGGCGGGTTCAAAAGTGCTTGGAGCAAGAGGGTGATGTTTTTGAGCATCTGCTCTGAAGTTAAAATTTCTTGTTTTTTTTTTTATTTCGGAAACTAATAAAATAACTTAAAATAAACAATACTATTTTTAGTTTCTGTAAAAACAATCATCAATAACTCTGTTATTATTGACTTTAGGATAAAAGTTCATAGGAAAGTTTTTGTTCAGAATTAAATTTTCTGTCGACGGCGAGAACTGTATACTGGGTGTCCCATTAAAAAAAATTACGTTTTTCACAATATCACGTGACCCAGTACGTCAATAATTTTTTTTAAAATGCCATTGTGATTTGCTTGAAAAACTATACTAGTTTGCCTATTTAACCAACTTTGTAGCTCCAATAATAACAAAGTTAGCAATAGTGCCGACTTAAGTTTGAAAACCCTGTATATACTTATCTCGCAATAATTAAATTTCTAAACCAAAAGTAAATGTTGTAGGTAAGTGATTTTACTTTACTCAAAACTATGTTTTAAGAAATACGATCTTTTTATTTAAGTGAACCATATAGCAACGTTTATCTGGATTTGTTTTATTTTTCTACAATATTATATACAATACCGGCCAAAAAGATACTGCTATTCAATATTTTTGATACAATTCCTTTCATAACACTTTAATTAATCCCAAAACCTTTGTATAAATATATAACGATCCGTTTATAGTTCTTGGGGAGTAGCAATTATTGTTTTGCGAGGGTTTACAGAAATTCCGCGTTTGCCGAAGTTTGATATTTTGACATTATACCGACTTTCACTAATGTTGTTTTGGTTTTTCGTTTGTTGTAAGTTGTTGCTTGGATTTTTCAAGTGATAGTGAAAGATACATACAAAATACGGGTAGGTCACCTGGGGCTGCAAATTCAAGCGTAGATCAGCAAAAGGCTATCGTTGCAGGGGTCTGGGAAGTACCCATCTAGAGCTAGCCCAGTAGTTTAATGTGTCCAGACAAACAATAACCAATCTACTTAAACAATGGAAGAGAGGTTATACAAGTAAAAAAAGCACAGGTAGACGGTATAGTACTCATCTTGTAACAGATGGCAATATTCTGCGGCCGGCTCGTAGAAATTCGCGACTAACTGCAACCGACATAGCCGGCGAAATATCTATCGACTACTGATAATTCACCTTCGAATTGTACGACTTCAATTGGTACAATTCGAAGACATATACAGACTGTGGGACTCAATGGAAGGCGCCTTGTCAAAAAAGCTCGTATTTCTGCCAAAAATCGCAAAGCTCGCATTCTATAGTCAAAGGCTCCTGTTCACTATGGATCGAAAGAATACTATGACGTTCTGTAGTCCGATTTGAGCAAGTATTTATTGTTTAGAACAGGCGGTAGAAAGTGGATTTGGCGGCTAAAATATGGACGGTTTGATCCCAAGTATCAATTACCTATTGTGAAACGTGGTGGTGAATCGTGCCTTGTGAAGGGATGTTTCTGTACCCGTAGTATACGGCCTCTCCACCTGGAATAATAAATCGACACAAATATCTAGAAAAGCTAGAAACAATAATGCTACTCTATGCTCGTAGTTTCTTGGAGGGGGGGGGGGGGGGGTGTTTATTTATTAGGAAGCTAATGGCCCTAAACATCGTTCGCGTGATGTACAAGAGTGAATTCAGTGACATTGATTTACACATCTTGATTGGCCAAGTCAATTCCGACTCTCCGACTTGAATATTATGGAGCCGCGATGTAAAGAGCTGGGACAAAGTTTAACTGGCAAATACGCCAAAAATGTAGCTGAAAAGTTTGCCCAACATAAAGAAGAATGGAACAAGATGCCACAGTCGACCATAGACAAGTTAATTGAGTCCATGCCGCGCAAATGTTAATTGAAAGTTGTATTTATGAATTGAAACGATAAAATCATTTGTTTTCTTTAATCTGTTTCTTATTATAGTTACTTATAAATACTTGTTTTTAATAAATTTTGCTTATATAGATGAAATAAGCAAAACTGTTTGAACTTAACTACATACAGGGTTTCCACGGCCGAGCGGGACATAGGAGAATACATACAATCGGTTTTCGGTGAATATTATCTCCCTAATACTACTTCAGCCAAATTTAAATGCCATATATTATAATTGGGCTAACGATGAACATTTCCTCAACCATAGTACAAAGATAGTCATTTTAATTAAGCCAGAAAATTATTATTTTTAAATCTATCTATCTAATTTCTAATAAGGTTGTTAACATATGACAGGACTACAAGTGGCCGTGGCGCAATGGTTTACACAATGGCCTAATAACATAATAACGCAATGCACGGATTGTGTGAGTTCAAGTCCCTACAGATCAATTTTATTTTTTTATTTTTTCATGTTCAACAACGATGATTTTTACAATAACAGAAATGTTCGAGTGCTATTATGTGTTTCGCTTTTCAATTAAAAATAAAAAAAAAATCGAAACTCATCTGTCGGAATTTGAACCCTAAACAATTCGTGCATTGCGTTATTAAGCCGTTGTGTCAACTTCTACGCCATGGCCGCTTGCAGTCCTATCACATGTTAACAGCCTTATTAAGAATTCACGTGCATTAGATTTAAAAATAATAATTTTCTGGCTTCATTAAAATGACTGTGTTTGTACTATGGTCGAGGAAATGTTCATCGTTAGCCCAATTATAATATATGGCATTTAAATTTGGCTGAAGTAGTAGGTATTAGGGACATAATATTCACCGAAAACCGATTGTATGTATTTCCCTATGTCCCACTTGGCCGTGGAAACCCTGTACATGTATATGTAAGATTCTCTGATCTTTTTATAGCGTATGTAAAAATACTAATTACATCCATAAAGATTCCAAACAATTATGCTTAAAAAACTAAAGTGCTATATCTTTTCGGCCAGTTACTCTACATTGCTTCGTCATTCTCGACACATGTTTTGTACTTAAGTAAGATAGCTGTTAGAGTTCTGTATCTGTCTAGATGTAAAGGAAACACCTGTATAAGGTGTTTCCTTTTCTCAAACCTTTCTCATACAGAGAGGTATGAATCATTTATTTTTACTATTGAAATGGATTGGAATGTCTCTACAAATATCTGCCTATGTTTTAACCAGAATTACAATTCACGTCTTTCACTATGTACTCAGCTTATCATTGATAACATTAGCTGTAACACAAATTATTTTCGTATCGGCAGCATTACTACCATTAACGCTTAATTATTCAGACAGTAAAGTTTGATTATGAATGCTTTATATTTCTCTAACATCGTAAAATGTTAACGAAACTCATGTACTAACGAGAAATACATGTAAATGTAATTCCTACAAACGGTTGAATTACTATTTCGATAATAAGAAAAAGGGTACCGTGATATATAGATATCATTAAAGCGACGTTTCTTTTGCAAAAAAATGGGTCTGCTTAAGTACCCCACATCTAGACTCCAGTGTTCAGTGGAATAAAAAATTTCTCGAGGGCGACACGACAATGCCCTCATTAGAAGGATGTTATTTTTTTGGAGCAGATCACAGCGAATTATTTGCTACGACGAGAGAAAACCATTCGTAATGTTAACCTGGAACAGCGTAGATTATGTCGTCGGTGAGGTAACTTACTGCTAGACCTGGATATCTATAATAAAATTAAAAAAGAAACATCAATCCTTTACGTAACAAAATTGCTAGAGGCAATATAGGAAAAAAGTAGATTGTATATAGAAAAAAAATATTTTGGTCGAGGCAAACTACAAATACAGAGAAGTAATTATAGAGATTTCGCATATTTGTATTAACTAATATGTATGTATGTACCTACATCATACGTTTCCATCAAACGTCGTTTCAATTGTTCAATTTCTGGAAACAAGCGAAATAACAAAGTAAATGAAAGTAGTACCGAATAATATACTAATTTAGACTCCGAAAATAAAATATTAAGTTCAAACACAAATTCGCCGCTGCAAATTTCAAATTTAGTAAAGTGCTATTTCTAGAAGCACTTTACGGGTACAATAAAAAGAATGCTATCGAGACACCGTATTGGAACATACATACATAAGCAACGATTACGTCTGACAACCGCGACAGTCATAAACCCATTGGGTACCCGAACACGAGAGTATTAAGGGTAATGAAAAGGCAGACGTACTGGCTAAAGAAGGGGCGTCCAAAGCATTCATCGGGCCATCGTGTGGAACCACTAAAAGAAAAGTTGCCGAAACCATTGCAAATGGTCGACGGACAAAGCTCTGGCATGGTAGTAAAGCTCGTCAGAACAGAGACAATCTGAGAAATTGATTAAACAACATACATCCGAATTTACAGAAGACTTACTGAACAGACGCTGGAGAATTGTGAAGTTAATTATAGGGCTACTAACAAGACACAGTAAACTCAACAAACATTTGAGCAGCTCGGTGTGACAGAAAATACCATGTGGTCTGCTAGATAGAACAAGAAACCACGCAGCATATTTTAGGCCAATGCGAAGGACTAGCACATAAAGATAATCCCGCCACAGGAAGAAAGGTTCATTAATCGGGCAAAATTAAATGAAATCGTCTAGATGACAGAGATCCTCAATATATCCATGAGCCGTAGTGAAAAGAGACTAACATTTTATCAAGAGCATTGTCGTAAAACATTGGTCTAAGCTTATTTGTGTTGGCGGTACGCCATCGGGAGACCTCATATACCTGATGCTGTAGTTGTATAGAAACAGCAGAGTTTACACGGGAATTGATAACATGCAAGGTCTTAAGTCATCAGGAAAGGCTTGCTTCTTACACGCAATCAACTCAATGAAATTATTAGTAAACCAGCCCAGCCTAAATGTTACTCATATACAATATAAAATGCATATTGCATACGTCCAGATAAATAGGAACTAAAGAAGGATGTTAGAGCATAACCTAGCCGTCGAATTTGTTGAGCGTAGGTTGAAAATAGTTAATTTCGTATCCCTAAAACTACTCTGAGTGACTGCAAAATAATTCCTAACAAGTGGGTAGATATGGGAGTACAAGACAGTCTCAAATACTTTAGTAAAGTTATTAGGTATCCATATTAGATGATCATTCCCAGATCCACTATTTAGTACAGGACAAACGTTCATATATTTATACAAATGAGATAGCATCAAGGTTTTTTAGTGCCAAATTAAAGATAGCCGTTACTCAAGACACCAATAGAATCGTGCATTGCAATTTCGTTCAGAAAAATTGACCATACCACCCATGTTATTGAGGTGCATTTTTTATTCTCATCAATAACGTTCAAGTCATAGCTTTTCAAAGCTGCACGTAGCATAACATGCACCATAAAGCTGCAGAACACTGCCTTTTTGACTACACGCCAGACGTAACACTAATAAGAAATACATTAATAATCTAAAATATATTTTTCTCTGCATCGTATTATTCATTGACACTTCGAATTTAGGTATGCAAATTTCTCATTCAGCAATCGATCATTCTTATACATGCCAGGCCATCTGTCTCTCTCGCAAATTGAAATTTTATATGCACTTGAGTAGTATAAAAATTGTAAATAATATTTCCGCCCAATATTGGAAAATATAAACAGCTGACACCATTTCATAAAAAGAATACTGTTATTGTGAGAAGCGAATAGAATTCGGAAAACATGTACGTACCTTTCAACAGTTTTTTGTCGATATCGTCTCTATAAGTCCCAAATACGTCTTTCTTAGAATTGAGGGGCAGCGATTTTTATTGAACGCGAAATTTCTGTTAATATAAGAAACACGCGATTGAGAAAGTAAAAAAAGCAAGATATTTCTACAATTTTATATTTTTTATCGGCGTTTGTAGTAGATTCACATTTTCTGAAAAAAAAAATATGAATTGGAACCCGAGATATGTAAGTATATATTTTCATCTAAAAATGTAGACAGTAATGTGCTATAAAATTTTGCGCAAAATGCAAGTGAATACAACTTCGATAAGCATTTAATACAAATTTGAAAGCTAAACATGTTACAGATTTATTCACTGCAAAACGACTACAATAAGAACCTGATTGAAAAACAAACATCCATATTGCCTCGTTAATCATGTACCTACATACATTCACATTAGTTTACTAAATATTTCAACACTTCACACACAATAAATAAATATATGTAACACTCACCGGAAATGTATTTCATTTCCACCTAATACACTATTCTCTATAATGTGTCTAAAATTGCAGTTTAATTGTACCAGAATGTTTTAAATGTAGCGTTTCCTTATGATGCGACTAAAATGTTTTGAATGGTTATAAAAGTTGAACTTACAAAGGGAACATCAGGATTGTGCGACACAGATTTTAATGAATCTCAACTATGTTATAGAGAAACCTTCCCTTAGTACCCAGGCACGAGTTTTTATCCTAGCGCGCGCCAGTTTCTGAGAAAATCATCGTTGTTTAACGTGTTGAATGAACCCGCAAGGTCATTCCTTTATATCGATAATGTTAGCTTCTCGTCAAGCATGCCTTTGTAGCCCAGTGGATAAGAACTAAGCCTGCTACGCTGGTGGTTCGCGCTCCGTTCCTGTCAGTCCTTTTTTTTTAAATCTTATTGTGCACGATATTAGCAGTTATATTTCATGTAAATTATTCATAAATAATTTTTTGCCGCCGTAATTTTATCATTAAATAAGTTGGAAGCAAATCTGCATTATGATGTGTATTTGGAATTCATTTATAATTTTTATTTATTCATTTATTTGGATTGTAGATAAAAACGGACACTAAGCACAGAATGAACTGCAGGTCAAAATGGACCGCAGGACAAGCAAGTGCGCTCGCATATCTGAACTTCAAAATACACGTCATTCAACGCGCTATACAACATTGACTTTCTCCGAAATTGAGAAACTGAGGGAAGGTTCCTCTATAAGAGAGTTGAAATTCATTAAAATCCGTGTCGGACAACTCTGGTGTTCCCCTTGTTAGATTATTAATATCGTGCTTATTTCTCTCTCACAGTTGAAACAAATTCGACCTTGATCTGAAACCATTAGAACGATAACTCATTTTTTATTTCACTATTATAATTTCTTTTTCCATTAAGAAGACATTGCAGCATTGGCAAGAGCCCCCTGAATACACCCAGCAGTAGTTAAGCAAACCTTGACTCAATCGTTACCAACGTTGAACATTTAATTAATCAAAAGTTTCATTAGCCTACGAGCCTCCAGATTCTGTGCACCATGAGCATAAATGAAACTGAAATCACTAGTTAAGTCAAAGCCAGTTAAGGAAACACATACCGAATTGAGTTCCGCAGGCTAATTTTCTTGATATTATTTCAAAAGAAGATATACGAAAAATTAGTAAAACATTCTTTGGGATAAGTTTCTCGATTTTCTTTATAAGAAGAATTATCACATATTAACGTATTCTGATACACGTACCCTAGCACAGTAACATACTCGACGATGACCTCTAAAAAGACTCTATTACGCCTGGAAACTAAATTTATTGCACGCGCATTGACATTCGTGTAGTTTTGACGGCCTACCTTAACGGCTGATAATGCTATTCAACAAGTTTTTAACGTAATTGGTAAATTCTCTCCGTAATTGCAAGAATTGTCTGTTTACACCTTCCCTATTTTGCTGTCAACTTGTGGATTTCTTTGTCCTATTTCTATTTACTATTTGAATTTAACAGGTTTGGTTCTACGAACAATGATAATTAGAGCGGTATCTTTTATCGCATATGAATACCTAGCTTATGGAAACTCCTTGTCGATACAACACCCTCGATAATTCTTATTTTAACGTGTTTCGTGGTACTTAATCCTCTTTTAGTCCTGCCTCGTGAATATTTTGTTGGTCCTGTTAGAACATTCGGGTTGTACGTTGCTTTACCTGAAAATTTGTAGTTGGCCGGACAAATTACATCTGTCTGCCTTGGTAGTAGCGTTCACCGTATGAAATCATTGTATATTTACCCTTTTAACGTTACCTTCCACGACAATCAGCCAAGATTGTTATCTTGCAATTATTTCTAAGTTTTAGATTTTGTTTTGTTAGATAGGTTATGCGTAGAGCTGTCAGATTTAAGAACTGTTAGACACTAGTAACTGTGCAGTGGTACCAGCTTATTTTCTCTGGGGTTGGTAACAATGTTTCATTTTGTTTCCGCTATCTCCTTGCTTCTAGAACGATCGACCACGTTCTCACTTCGTCCATTTCGCCAAACGAGTACACATGCTCTAGATAAGTTTTGATCCAGGTGGATCCTCGCTAGTACAGCGGCTCTGTTCTACGCATGTAATACTTTCTGGGTTATCGACTTTTAGTCGGTTATATATGTTTGCAATATATTTTCGAATTTATGACTAAATAGTCAGATTTGATTTCGGAACCCGTTGGTGTGTCGTGACCCCTTCTTACAGGGTGAGTAACGAAGTCTTTTTCTCTTATCTATGTAAGTTTCTAAATCTTTCCTTCTTATCTTAGTGTTTTTCTAGTTCCGGTATTAGTGCTGCTTTTAATTCCAGTCCATAGACGTAGTAATACAACAAGATTTAGTCTTGGTTTGGACTAATTTAGTTCTCTTCCGTTTCCGCGCGTGGGAATCCGTACACGGGGTCTCGTTTCCCCTTTTCCTTTTATGGATTGTTAGGACACCTAGACTCGGGAGCTTCCAACCTCCTTCGTGGACGCCTTTCGTTGCACTGGTGGATGCAGGTCAAATTTACGTCTTTTTTTTTATTAACCTTTGAATTTTTCAAACTTTACAAATTCTATTCTTTGCAACATAACGTCTGCAAGTGTAAATTTTAAATACAGTTAAACTAGTTCTAGCTCCAAATTTTCTTCACTTATACCTTTGTTTCAATCTCAAATAATTAAACTAGTGTAAAACCTTTGAGCTCACTAGGAGCACTTACGACAAACCTACTTTTTATTAGTTATTATATAAATTCCTATATTCACTATTTCTGTCCAGATTTTCTGGTAAATTTTAGATTTAGTTTGGCGAAATGTTCCCGTTACTTTTTTTTGTAAATAATTTGATGTGTGGCCGCGTCTGATCAGACCAAGCTAACCTTAAAAATCTGTCCAGGGTGATCTTACTTAAGGTAGTTATTTTTAATGGCCGTGTGGCGCTTGAGCTTATGATACAATACTTTTTTAACCGTGTTTGCCAGAACACTTGAATATAAGCTTAATATAGGTTACTCATTTTACTGTATACGCGTGTGTTCGTGCGACTACCCCCTTCCTCCCTATACTCCCCTTCTGGTTTCCAGAGCGGGTTAAGTACTCTGGGTGCTTCGCGGTGTAATGTTATTGGAAACCAGTGGCGCTACGAGTTCCACCTAACCCACGCCGTCTCCACTGTGCTGAGCCGCCCTCGAAGTATCCCCCACATATAACAACATGGTCCATGGTCCCATGGTTAACGTCCGTATTCCAGTCCCGCAAATGCTTTGGTTCTACCGTATTAAATAACAGGTAACAACGGCCTGGTAGCAACTCAGTTATCTGCATGCAGAAGAAAACTTACAAAACTGTAATTTACAAATTCTGAGTAAAAATTTGGAATTCACTTGATTAACAATCTCAAATTGACATTTTTCGGTGACAAAGTCATCAAAGCTTTGTGTATGTAGTTGTAACAAGCTATTTAGACCTAATTGAGTGCCCCTGTTAATCACAAATCAGTACTCATAAAGCCATGGAAAACATCTTCTATATTTTGGCCAACACATCGGTATACTTTAAAGTCATTCTTGTGTCCATGGAAATATAAAAAGTTTTGTTGGAAAATACTAATAACTCCAGGAATTTGAATCGAAAACGTTACCGACGAGGCCAGAAAAAAGTGGTAGAACATTATTTTCGCTTACCCAGAAATGGTCGCAATGATAGTTCAAGCTTACAACAGATGTCAGTTAGACATCGACAACAGCTTAATAAAGAAATAGTAAAGGTATGATATTAGATGTTGCTGAGAAATTTTGTCACACGGGTAGTGTATTGTGTAACGTAAAGCTTCTTTACGTAGTCGAAAAACAGTGTATACCAACGAAAATGCAGAACGTGTTTTGAACTAAGTTGTGCTCACCACAAAGAAGCTTTGTATGAACTGCATGCAAACTCAATCAGTGAAACATCTACAGGTACTTTTTTCACATCAATTGGTGGTTATTCCTACCTATTCAAGTTGAACAAGGACTAAACGCTGGGAACTTACATGCAAGGACAATTTACATACTATGGTTGCATATTAAGCTTAATTTATAAGGATTCCGAATTCTTGAAAAAAATATGGCTTTCAGGCGAGTGTCATATTCATCTTAACGGCTATATTAATCAATAAACTAGTTGATTCGTTGGATTTGAGTATCTTTATGTCATTGTAAAGAAACTACTCCACAGTGTCCGTGTTACTACTTGGTATGCAGCTTCTGGTCATGGGATAATTGGTAGATAAGATGATAATAGGATCCACTTACTGTCAACGAAGAAGAATCTACGGGTGCTCACACAATGGTTTCAAGAAGTGCAACGAGCCATATAGCTGCGTGCAATCTAAACTTACACTGTCAGCAGTTTGATGATAGAAAAATTTCCTGAAAAATACACTTTGAATATCCTTCTCATTCACCGGATCTGACACCACCTCATGCATACATTTGAGGTATGATGATTCGCACAGAAAATCCACTAAGAAAAAATACGCGCAGTTTTTAGGCATTTAAATCAATGACCTTTCACAAATATGTTTAGTAACTTACAAAATCAATATGAAGCTTGTTTGCGTTGTAATAGTGGTGCTTACCGTTTATTCTGGCGAATACTGTGTTTTATAATGTTTTCGCATGACCGCTAGAATAGAAAGTGTGACGGCGATCTGTAGTTTTTGGTTTTGGAACAAGCATGCATATACTCTTAATGAAATTGAATGATGTTTGCTTAACTGTAGGTCTTATAAGATCGAATCGTAGTTCATGCAATTAAGTAAACTGCCAAGCCAAGATGACGGACCCAGGCCGTTAACTTGGCCCGTTACACTTTTGAATTCTCAAAATGTTTATACCATCGTTAGGAGTCTGTTTTGTTATAATTTAAAGCGTGTTTTGAACTACATTTATTTCTCAGATATTTGGTTTTGAAACACATGATTATTATTCTACCACACGTCAATACGGCAAACTTTTTTGGGGTTTTCAAAAAGTTGTTCAAAACCACTGATAATAAGATTATATTCTGTCAGATTGCGCCGCATTAACTGACATATTTATAATTTAAGAAAGTAAATAAGTATATTTATGTTCCCGAATTAAATTAATTGGCCTAAAAGTGGAAAAATGTCGGAAATAGAGATTATTGTAATATAGAAGTATCTCATTACTTGGTATGCTAACCATGACACGATAATTCTGCATATTATCTACGAAATAAATATGAAACTAAACGTTTAGCAAACTCAAACAATACGCTGCAGCTTCCTATTTGTTGAATGCATCCAACCATTTGCTAATTCCGTATCAAATTTACTAGCTTTTGTTTGTTTCTGCAGTTGAACAAATAAAAGCAATGACGCAATTCAGCAGTAGGATCATTTACAACGAATGTCACAAGCAAAAGCTTTAAAGCAATTAGTGAGCTACACCTCAAACAATGCAGGACGAAAAAGCATTTTCCATTATAAATACTTAATGAATCTTTAGTGGAAATAGCAATTTCACAACGAACAATAAATCGCTTTTAGCGGACACTTTTTTTGGGGCATTCGTACAAAAGCCAAAAACGCAAATTGTGTATATGTATATAATATCCGCTAGACTTATTTCCATTTGTATAGAATTTGACCCGACATGTAATCGTTACGTCAGCAGGTCGCAACGGCAAAAAGCGTGATTCAAGCGATATCAGCTAGGTTTGAATGCAAAGGAGCTTTCCATCATTGTAGACTCCTTGTATTCACAATGCATAACATTATACAACGAAAAGTACCTATTACTGTAGCTCGTATAACATACCCTGGATCCTAGGTACATATATAAGTATAATATATTGTTGGGGCTAACAGAGGTATGCAAAAGTAACACTTCTCTACATATACAGGGTGTTCGCGATATACAAAGCATGCAGGGGATGACAGCTACAACAACATTTAAAACACCATGGGTCTATCTGTAAGCGTAAAAATTATTTCTTATGTTACAAACTTCGACGCATACTGTACAGCGGCAGCAGATCAGAGCCGGATTTACCCGACGATTATAGGGGTGTGTTCTTACAAATGGGCAACACATCGTGCCTTTCCTGTAATACATTTTTCTCCTGTCTCTCAAAAAGGTCCATTTTAGGACCACCAATTTATCACAAATAAAAGAAAAGAACTAAATTTTGTAGTAGCCTTTACGAAAGAGCTTAAAGCGCCCTAACATAATTGCACTATTATTACATTGTTTTCATTTAATTTTCATTTATCGATCGAAAGTTGCTTTTAAACACGCCCTTTTCACTCTAACTTAACTAACAACATAACATCGATTTTATTGTCATAACATTATTAAAAAAAAACCAAAGCTACCTCTTTCCTACTTATGGCCATTCACGTCGTACGATATGGTACGAAACAATGGTCTAACGTAGTTCAAGGTCGTATAAACATGTGATGCTTCGCTTGCATCGTATTCTATTGAATAGGTGTACAGTATGGTGTAAGATAAATGACACCACGCTTCAGGTTCAAAGTATTAAATAATTCGTTTTCGTCGTTGTTTTCAGTTATTTTCAACACTAAATTTTTGATATGGTTTTTGGTTATTAAAGAAGCAATATGGATGAGTTTTCTTGTACAGTTTGACCAAATAAGGTTTTTTAGAAATAATTTTTTTCCTCGTTTACGCTTACAGATAGACCCATGTTGTATTAAATGTTTTTTTTTCTAAATCGTTATAGCTACATCCCTTAAATGCATGCTTTGTATATCGCGGACACCCTGTATAGTGATTGTAGTAATTATAATAAAAAGTAAGATAAAGTTGTGAATCGTTTCAATCGAAATCTTTCTTACTTCTCCAATGCAATGCATCACGCATTAAATCTTCTGAAATGACACAGACTATGCGTACTCTTATTTCTTATGAATACAACGACGCACGTTCTAATATTTTATTTTTACTAAACACTACATTTTAAGAGTACAAACATTATGCCACAGATTACTCTACTAATACTCTCACCTAATCATCCTTCCTTGGACTTTACGACTTTCGTATGCAAGATTTTTAAATTATATATGCAGGATGCGTATAAAGTATTGCACCAAATTGGATTATGTACAAACGGTTTGACATTTGGATTTGAGATTTGATGAGATTAATTCATAGATAAATACTCACGTTTTGATGTGTGCTTCATTTGTTTTAAGCGACTGGTGTTTATCAGATACAGCCATCTTAAATTTTTTCAAATAGCAACCTATCTTGAATTCAGTGTCATTTTGCAGATAATTTTTTCAGAATCACAATACGGCATATTATAAGTTTGTTTGTGCGCTTTCTCACAGAACACTCTCACCTTGCGGGATACTTGACAAGGATAGGTGTAAAATACAATAGCGATTGCAGGTTTTGCGGGACGGAGAACAAAAAGCCGGAACACTTGATATTCAACCGCACGGCTACCGCAGCAATTCATGCCAGTTATTTCGGGAAAGCTGTAATTGACGAGGAAGAAGTGCCTTTCTCGAAACCATCACAGCTATTGCAGTTTATCGAGGCCCTTAGAGTGGATGGGGAGCTATAGGTGCGGCAATTTTCAGCAACTTAGGTATAGCTCATATAAGGGGGGACCATACACCATAAGGTCGCCGTGCAATATCACCTTCAACTTACGTTCCAAATTCTAAGAATTTAATGCAATTATTCATTAATCAAGAGGTATTGAATGTAGAAGCAACCGCAAAACACGATCCTGAGAAATACCATTAATTCTTGGTTGATACTTAAATTCCATAGCGTACACCATAACTTTCTGCCTACAATTCCCCAAATATGAAGCAAAGGAGAGATTCATTACACTCTTCTATTTACTTCTGTAAATGCTTTCAGTACTCAGTTAGTATTTGGCTGGTGATAACAATTCAGACATGTGTTTAGACTTAATCAAGAAAACGAAATTTACCAAGCCAACAGTTTTTTACTACAATTTTACCAATTGCTTTTTACGATAGCTAATACTACACATAAGTATATACATATATTTGATTTTAAATAGTTTAGTAAGCAGCCTTGCAAAATTTATTTACTTAATTGTTATTAGTTGGCATATCAGTGTTACGGTGTAGTTGAATTTGAATTGAAAATGGCTCTAATGATGACAAAAACAATGCTTTTGGTAGAACATTATGTTCCCTCATACGGAAATGGTCGCAATGATGGTCCAACAGGTTTTAGCTAGATACCGACAACAGTTTAATAATGCAACGTTCAGTAAAAGTGTGATGTTAGGTGTTGTTGAGAAATTTTGTCGTACTGGTAGTGTATTGTACCACCGTAAAGGTTCTTTAGCTAGACGAAATAGTGTGTACCAACGAAAACACAGAAAGTGTTTTAAACCAAGCTGTGCACTGACCGCAAAGAAGACTTGTACTTGCATGCAGACTCAACATCAGTGAAACATCTACACGTCGTTTGTTCACATCAATTAGTAGTTATTCCAATCGTATTCAAGTTGAACAACGACTAAAAGATGCGAACAAACATGCAATTCTTGGAAAACATAGTTTTCAAACGAGAGTCACGTTTATCTTAACGGCTAAATTAATCGACCAACCACTCGATTCCTTGGATATGAACGCCCTGAAGTTACTGTACACAGTGTCCGTGTTGGTGCGAGGGGCCTGGACATGTAACAATTGGTCCATATTCCATTGAAGACAATAATCAGAATCAACTTACTCTCAATCAAGAAGGTTAAAGAGAGGAAATTGTTGTACGTTTTATGAAAGAATGACAGAACTTTTGCTGTGGACGAAATTTACGGATGCGCACCCTAAACTTAGTTCGTCGGTATTTTGATGATAGAATAGTGTCCCGAGGAACAGACTTGATGCATGCATTTGGAGTATGATGAAAGAAACAATATTTCGCACAAAAAATTTACCCGATAATATTGCAGAACTATGAGAAAGAATACAAATACTTTTTGAGCATTTAAATTATCCACTTTTTATAAGAATGTTTAGTAACTTACAAAATCGATATGAAGCTTGTTTGCATCGTAATTGTAAATATTTTGAACATTTCATTTAGAGAGATTCAAAAATAAATACAATTTTTCATTTTCCGTACTAGTTATTCTGGCGGATACTGTATGTATTCCATTGACCAAAAATAACTAAACTAAAAGCAAACACCGTAGTTAAATTTCTTAAAAAGGCCCTCATTTTATCTAGGACTTGTAGTAACTGTTTCCAAATTTGCGAAAAAATTGACGTCACTTTAAACAGAATTGAAACAGCAGGATAAATAAAAAGGAATTCTTAAGATACAAATGTTAAACATTTTTATATTTGCTGTAAAATTCAACAAACTATGCTTTCTATGCAGAATTGTCGTTGATCACGTGCAACAATAGCATCCTCTGTAATTTTAAATAAAACAAGTGCTGTACTGCATGCACTACGAAAACGTGACTGAACGTCAGATTTGATTTGACAAACGGTGACACAATCCATTGGTTGCGCTAAAAATAGTGGTTTTAAACTGTCAATATCACAGAAAATAGAACACTTCTAGGGGAGGTTTATGATATGTTATTTTCCCAAGTAGCACCATCAATAACATTGCCATGTAAATGCAGAAAAACCGATTTTAGACAAGAATTTATTACATATGTATATGACTAGTATAGGGATTAATAAGCGGTATGGAAAATTTTCACATTCTAACAGATGGTTGTTTGAACCGCAAGCATGAGATTTAATTTAATGACAAACTTTTACAGCATTGTAAAATAAAATATACCTAAAGCTCAGAGAATGGTCATCCACAGAGAAACAGTTTTCGAACAGCATAGACAGAATTTCTTGAAATGGTAAAATATTGACATTATTAGGGCGTTAAGTTGACATTAAAAATCCAAATATTCTACATCAAGAAAACATACCAAACTACATAATAATATCCGGTACCGGCTGATTTTCATATGTATGGATGTTTGATTCCTGGAACTTGGCAATTCCCTTTGCCTAACAATGGGGATTATAATCTACCTTTTCATGTTTCTTACGTTAAGAGTTTCAACAAACTGTACATTGAGGGCTATTATAATGTCAATAAAAATGCATCCCTGCAGACTTAAAACAGATATAAGTTAGCCGATAAAACAATATGGTGATTTAAGACGTGTGTTAGTACAGTTTAAATAGCAGGAAGTCATAACTTTATCCGCTATGCGGAAGATATTTACGATCTAGAGACGTTTACGATTACTGTCCAAAGAATATTACTGGAAATGTACAAAAGCCTCGAAAACCATCTACTGATGCATCATATGTAACCCTTCATGCATTTACTAACCACAACGTCCGCTTGCTTTATTATATTTATATTTTTCTTTGAATACTCATTCAAAATTTTTCGGAAAATTATGGTAAACTTTATTTCTAACAAACTACTGAGGTGTGGACCATGTAATTAAAAATATGCCTTGAGGAAACGTCTCGTAACAGTTTGCGCTGAGTATTAAATTACCAGTCTATGTAGTTCTCGCTCGTCAAATATTTCCCCATGCAACGATTTCCAGAAACTTTACCCAGCAAGTTTGCATACGCAGGCAGTGCTCGTTTTACAACGTTCCTATATCCGTTGATGTGAAACTTTACAAACATTGGTGTACGATCAAGTTTTAATTCGTGTTTCGGACACGTCACATGCATATATTTATGTCGGATATGTCCCCCCATGCGGTTTATGCAAATGAGGGCCTCAAGAATTCAAAACAGTCGCCACTTAATTAGAGGCAGGAAAATGCAATTTTAATGGCGGAGAAATAGGCGGGCAGCCGCCCAACTAAACCCTTTTACCGCAAAGAGTTAACTTTCTTGTCAGTTCGTTTGTCATATCTGAGTTTGCGTTGCGTCGCCTGCGAGACAATACGACGACTAAATTAGGGTCATTAAATAAGTTTACAGCGCTGCCGCAGCAGGAGTAGGAAGCTTAATGACAATCACCTAATTAAATTTCGTGTGTATATCTCCGCATATATCAAAACGGGTATAGGTAACTGCAAGAGAAAGTTAAGACAACTTAATAGATTTACTTTAGAAGACCCCAATTTAATTTTAGATTGTGTGTGTGTCTGTAGGTAAGCCTACAAAGTTGTGTTTGCATGCTGGATTACGAATGAATCCGATGGAACAAATTTAATTGTGGCATAATCTACGATGTTATTATGGCGTTGGTAATAACTGTTATTACTTGCACTTAGAGCATATCACCATATGTTCGCTGCAGGGATTAAAAGCTTTGACGTATCGTAAAATTTTAGCGAAATTTAAACTCAAAGTTTTCTAGAATTACACATATTTATTTAAAAGTTTTCAAAAATATTGTAATCAAAATTTCTGGTTATTAAATAATTCTAGAGGTAGCATATATACATGGGTATCTAGGTATGTACCTACATACACTAGAATATCATACTGGAACATGGATCAACAAAAAAAACCATTTGCGTTGCCAAATGCGAATTGCGAAATGCGAAAAACCAAATTATCATAGGGTTTACCACTATAGCCGATTAACAGTTTGATATTTGCAAAGATAATAGCAGCTGACAATACTTCGAACAGTACGTATTTAAAGTTTGGAGTTAGAATGGCTTATCCCCACTTTGTGTCGTAGGAGTAAATGTAATACCATAATATGGAAACAGTAAAATATATGTACATACATCAAATTTTAGAACATAGATAGAATAACAAAATCTATGCTAAAGTTTGGTAATTTAATAATATAATTTAATAATAATAATAATAATAATAATAATAATAATAATAATAATAATAATAATAATGATAATAATAATAATTTAGAATTTCAAAAGTTATGACCATTTCTACGTCTAAAATAAACTGTATTCAGATTGTTAGTTTCGGTAAGAAAAAAATATACAACCTTTTTCGCACAATTACATGGTTCGGCTACGTCTTCCATTTTTGTTGGTTTGCGAATTGAACAAAAAGAATATTTCTTGCATACAAAGTGAGTCAAAACTCGGGTCTTTAATTTACTCATTTAATATAAATGGAACACCCCATTTTTCTCATAACGTTTCGATAGATATTTATCGGCTCTTTCGTTTTTCGAAATTTCCAAGTCAGTTGTTGCGGTATTATTAATTTTATCAAAGAATATAATCATTTATAAGTGGATTGTTTCCTGCTTAGCAAAAGCACATAGATGACGGGAATAATTTGTGTTCTCTCACGTCAACTTCCTACATCAGCATGAATTGTGTACAGTTGATCACACAAATAACAACAACTTTTGAATATTCCATGCGCAAAGAACTCTTTCTTGAATGAATTCTATCAAATTCTATCAAATTTGCAAGAAAATGCCAATATTATCTTCTCCCCCATCGTCAATGAACAGAAAATTGTATACTAACTCGTCAGGAAGAACTACCACTTTTCTTGTAGAAGAGCGCGCTTGATATTCCTAGCGCCTCCTCTTCGACTTCTATACATTCTTCTGCTTATTTCTAAAGACATTTCGTCACTAACTCTAATCTCACATCTTTAACTGCGAATAATTCTTCATTGAGTACTTTAGGCATTTAAATAAAGTCCTTACGAACTCGTTTTTTGCACTTGTCCAATGACTTCAGCACTTTTCATTTAGCTTCATTAGCGAGTAATCACAGACAATTATAGATAGATATAAAATGTGTATATGTAATGTTTAGTGTCATAAAAGCATTGTTGAAATTCGGCTTATATTTGGACATAAATGGATTAACAGGATATTTATACTAATTCAAACAAATGAAAGGACAAACCCGTAATTATAAATATATGTAATTTGTGAATCTAGAAATTACCTCATTACATACATATTAATATGGGATTAAAGGGACATTTATGCTAATTCGAACAAATGAAATGCAAGGAAAAGCCCATAATTATAAACATAATCTAGAAATAATCTCGTATGTATTTCTATTAGACATTTGCTTTATCACTATTAAATAAAATATATTAGTATATTATGACACTAATTCATAATCAAGCTTTTAAAGCACGAGTAACGAGTTTAAAGCCACGACGCGAAGCGGAGTGGCTTTAACGTTGCAAGTGCTTTAAAAGCTAATTATGCACTGTGTCATACGATATTTTTTAGTATAAATGCAACAATAATTTTAACTAGAAGAAATCAAATCAATAATTTCAATACATTTTATCGAGTGAGATGTGTATCTTTATTATGCCATTTGACATTTCAGTTAATTATTGAACATCATTGTTGTATTAATAATGTCGACAGAAACTCAAGAACTAGCTGCTGAAGCTGAATTAAGTTTAATACCTGCAAAGTCCAAATAATAATTCAAATCAATAATCAATAATTCCAAAACATATTATCGAGTGACATGTACATATATGTCATTTGACATTTCCTGACATTTCACTGGACTATTCAACGCTTGGGATTGGCTGTTACCAAGCAACCTTTATACGCACGCCGAACGATAAAGGCCCGATTATGCACGCTTATAGGTGTGTTTTGATTGATTTATGATGCATGCATACTAAAAATGTATCGTAACGTTAAAGCCACTCCGCTTCTCGTCGTGGCTTTAAACTCGTTACTCGTGCTTTAAAAGCTTGATTATGCACTAGTGTCATAATATACGTTTACGTTAATCTTCTTTGCATGGTTGTCTCGTTTAATACTTATTTATTTATATTTCGTCTCATAATTTGACAATCTGCAAGTCATACCATATAATATTTCTATCCTCTAGAGGACGATTACATTTTTCTTATTTAAACTTAGCTTGGTACTATGGAGTTAGTTGACTTATTTTGCAGCGTGTGTACGATTCAGGTCATATTCTACAGATGACAGATTAGGTTTTGCCGTTTTGACAAAGCTCACGAATCGATTTCTTAGATGATTAGTTATTCGTTCCTCAACATCTATATTTTCAAGTGTCCGCTTTAGTGGTCTACCAGCACCTGCTTTTCGGGACACAGGAATTTAGCCACTGACTCTTGAATCAATTGCCCCAAACTGTCGTATGTTCTTGGAAAATTTAGATATTCTGCCCGACATTCTTTTATACAAGGCTGTAAAGAGTACGGTGATTCTCCCTTCTCGAATTCTACGCCATTTTTAAAGTATGATTCGATCAGCAAAACTATCATTTATTGTAATGTGCAATATACATTAATAGCTTAATGACAGATGTGTTTTATTTGTCATAACGTACCAACATAACATTTCAAGAAATAATTTCATGGCTTGCTAGAGGATAAGAAAAGACTATAATAGTAACCCCAACAAACTGCAAACAGAAACTAATAGAAAATACAAAAACGATAGAGAGAGAATATTATTCGTACTTAAGATTAACATTACAACCACCGAAGAAATAGCAGAAATAAGGAGATTACCGAACTAATAGGAGTTTACAAATAGGTTAAAAGTATGTAAAATGTACAATGGTTATAATTGCAGGCAATTACGTTGCAGTAGTAGCTACACAAAAACGTGATAAGAACGTACATAGCTTTCATTTAGAATCAAAACCCATGTGATCTCTGACGTAAGATGATGTAAATAATATGTTGGTAAAACAAATAAATGTCATAAACTGTCTAACCAGAAAGTTGCAAAGTAGATATTTGACAGTTTTTATACGCCTCTGTTTGCCTCGTTATTTTCATCTTCATATGCCTGCATTTTCCTTAATTGTCATAAATATTTTTTTTAGCTACCAGGAAATAATACCGGTAAGTTTGTAGCACATTAATTATAATGGCAATGAAAACAAGAATTGTTGTTTCAGATAATCATAAGGGTGTTACACCGAAGCAGGATGCCTTTATTTTAAAGGCGCATTATAGAAGTGGTACATAAAATGATAACGGGAGTTGGAATTATTCTCTACAAAGTTGTATTCAGCAATTTACTGAAGCGTTCCCAGATTGTCATATTCATTACGATGCACCGAAACACCGCAGGCATATTATATCTAATTCATCGTTTTGAAGAAAGACGTATTTGCAAAAATAAATCTAGTGGCAGAGTTACAATATTAACCGAAGATGTCTTAGATGATATTTGTGAAAGATTGGAACGAAGCCCGCAAAAATCTGTACCAAAATTAGCTAACGAGGCAGTTGTTAATTACATGTTTTAATGTTAAGAAGTCATTATCGTTCTATTATCTTTTAACATTTTCTGCCGGAACTTGTCATAAAGCCCTTACGAAAAAAGCACGCTTATAAATTATCAGTGGTACAATAACTACTTCCAATTGATTTTGAACGAAGAGTTACCTTTTGCCAGTGGTTTAATGAATGAATAATAGTGTTATCGATTTGACGTTCTTTAGTGATGAAGCTTGGTTCCATCTTTCAGCATACATTGATTCACAGAACTACAAAACTTGGTTTTGTAGTTTACATCCTATAAAATTGGAACTTGGGTAGCGGTGTCTAGGTGGAGAATTATTGAACCAATATTTTTCCATGAAACCGTTACACCAAAACGAAACTGTGCCATATTAAGGAAATTTACACCACAACTACACGAAGATGAGCTGCAACAAGGTTTCTTTCAATAAGATATGTCCCCGCACACGAAGCTAGAGATACACAGGAACATCTCAGTATTTCTTTTGGTGATAGACTGATAAGCAAAAACTAATGGCCTCCACGCTCCACCATTTTTTAAACTTATTGCAATTATTTTTATTACTTACTTACTTGTTTACATTATCAATCTAAAAAAAAATTTAAATGTTAATTATCAAAATGTAAATAAAAATTTTTACAGAAGTTTTATTTTTAAATATTACCATACTCTTAAATGAGTGGGTTTTGGTATTCGGTAAAAGCACATAAACACTGTGATCTGGAACGAGTAAATATAATAGCGAGAAAACACAACAAATAAACGCATGAGACAAATAGCAATGAAAGTAACCATTTTACATAAGAAAATGTACAGCATCACTTGGAATTCTCGACCATACTTGCATCACTTTTGCCCCTCTAACATATATAAAAACATATAGTAGTATAAAACAATATCTCACTTAGTAGACAGATCTTAATCTTATTCCCTCCATTGAAGGAGTTCAGAACTAGTACAAATAACAGTGCAATATAAATAGATGATCAGTTTCCTCAAAAATGAACGTACGGCAAAAAGCCGCGTGGCAGAGTTCTTTAAATAATAATACAAAAAACGAGCAGCAGATAGTATTAATGTGCAAATATTTAGAAAAGTAACGCGCCTCTTCAAACACTACCACTTTTCTTAGAATTTTCATGTTTTTTATCATTCGATTGTTGAAATTTAAGACGATCCATTCCTAAAGAATACGTAAGAATAACTTTTCGATACTTCGTTTTTTCCACATACCATTTTTTGAATTAAGAAAATTATGAACCTAACCAATGCCAATGGTTTGGATTCATGCCACCAATCACTAGCACGAGCAAACTAGTTCAAGTAAATGTATGATGTACAGAGTTCTAATCCTGACGGGTTTAATACCAAAACGACAACGATAGAATCAGACGAAATTACCAGTAAGATAAATTTCTCTCATATAGAATCTACATGCCGTGTGAACGCCTGGGAGCGGTCGATACCTAACCTGTGTATGCTATATTCTACTGTACAATTATTGTATCGGCAAAAATAGCTGCTGCATCTTAGTTCAGCGATACATTAAATATCCTATTGAGCGGATGATCGCGAACAAGAAATTCAAGTGTATCTATGCAGACTGCTAGCGAAATAGGCATACAATTGTTGTCCCATACTGGCATACGTATTTCAGTTGAATTCATACGTCCTAGTGTTCACTCCTTGACACATCTCCTAAAAAGACCCGTTCTATAGGAAATCTAATGTACCGCTGAACTAAGATGCAGCATTTTATTGTAGCCAATACAATCGTACAGCAGAATGTAGCGTACACAGGTTAGGTATCGACGGCTCGCAAGCGTTCACACTGTATATCCATGTGACATGGACTTATTATTTATTTATTTTGATAACTAAATGCATTCATAGCAGCTGTCAAAGAGTAACTTACAAATGGTATTCAAAAAGTTAAAGAGTAACTTATCAATGGTATTCAAAAAGATTCACTTTAGTATTTGAACTGCAATAAGTTATACTAGATGCCCACGGTGGTAACCAAGGAGGCGGCGTATATTGTGCGTCATGCTAGTTCGATGTCCAGTGGAGTACCATTCACTGTGCTAAATAATAGTTACTCTTATTTAAGTAATATTCCAACAAAGCCTACTAAAACACATTTTACACACCCAAATGTGAGCAACAAGAACTACTGTGGTAGTACAACACGCAATATAGCCTTAGAGTCTAATTGTACTGATCACAAGGAAAGAATAGTAATTAGATTTAACAAAATAAAAGTGTTGTCTTTATTTTAAAATATTGTACTTTGCAGTTAAACTGGGACACCATTCATAACTGTGAAAGAATAATCTTACATTGTCGTCTAGCGAAAAACATAGCTGTGTATTGGACAGGAGCATAATGTTCTCAATATATATGTATATAAATATAGTGCGAACACAAATATGCTAAAACAAGATTATTGCAGCAATATTATATACTTTTGTCACGGCAATCTGGAGATGAATCCGTTCTAATTCAAGACGTGCGATATTTCGAATGCGGTTGGAATGTGGGTAGACATATTAAACGTGTTGAGTCTGTGCGTTTTCTCATGACGTTTTGGGTGTATATAAGTATAAGTATATGTACATATATGGTTGAAGAAGGACGCAAATATAAACTGTCAGTTATGAAAATGTTGATCACGAGTCCATATTTTTTAGGTCGATTGGTTAGTTAAGTTATGGGTTACGCTTTTAAGAAAGTGTTCGTACAAGTACTACATACAAACAACTTATGAATGTAGCTGGGATTGATATTTTTAGAACTGCCTATATAATTTTTACGGGTCATGGCACTGTCATGAGCACGGACGGTACGTACCTCTCTGTCATGTCATATTTAAAAACAAATGAAACGCAATCTTCATCTATATGTGCGAACTGATTCCCATTCTTCGCCAAATTATATTTCAATTACAGTATAAATTTGCAAGTATAAGATTTCATTTACGCTATTTTCTTAGTAAACATGTTGACTATCTTGTGGAAGTGAATTTAGAAACAGCGGAAATATTACTAAATCGCGAAGATTTATAATGCAGCATTATATACTTACTACCTAAAACTATTTACACCCTATTGGGTACAATACAAACTTTCATTATTCTTACGCTTTGACATGTTTACAAATGCAAAATAAACAGGCGATTTATGTTGTCTGCGAGTTTTCTGTCTTTGGATAACACTACTATAATTGTTTGCAGATTGACGTTGGGATTTATTTACTAAACTAGATTCCAGTTGTTACCGGTGACAGTATAACTATTACGGGGACTGACGGTTAAACGTAAATAAATGCTTACTGTAACTGTCAATACTTCTAGAATAGACCTCGTCTGCACAAAAATGCAGGATATTAACTTCAACAGTTTGTTTATTATTATGCTGTAATTTTCTTAAACTTTCTTAAAAATAACTGTCAAAATAGTTTTCTATTCTGAGAAAATAGTCTCCATAGCGTTTAGTAGAAAATTGATAACGTTTCACAACGTTAGAGGGTACCTACACATAACCTACAGAAGTAGGTAAAGAAATATTGTATAATTATAGTAGCTTGGCAATGATGTACAGTCATGGACAGATAGAATGTCCGGGTGTACGGAGTGCAAGCTGCGCTCCTGATACAATTCGCTTGGCGGCACGATCGATATTGTATCAGGAGCGCAACATGCACTCCGTATACCCGGACATTCTATACATATATTATAGAAATATTAGCAGAACTATTGCAAAGCACTTTTTAATGCTCAATAATATACAGCTACTACCTATATTTGTAGCAGTAAAGAATAACGCCCAACTCAAACCAGAAAATTAGAATGTGTAACTCTAAAATGTATAGGAGGTAAACTGAACGTAAAGAATAGTTAAACCTTTGTAGTAATGATTTAAATACGAATGTTGCCTGAGTTGAAAGGATTCATCACGTTAAAAATAGAAATATGCTACAAAAGTCAATTAATTTAGACACAGTTTAAAATGTTGACCATCGAAACTAGGCCCTGAGTACCTTTCACAGTAAATTTTGTTGTTTTGCAAATACCCACATGTAACTCATTAACTTTGAATTCAAACCGTTCGATGGCAGTTGCTTTTAATTTACGTTACGCTGGGGTTGTTTCCGTTTAGTTCCGGACACACTTGTAAAGAGCAAATTAATACTAGACAGCTCGCTTCCGTTATTAAAGTTTCCTGTGAGGACGAATCTGCAGGCCAAAGCCGCCTAATGAACGAGAAAATCAAACGTCCGTCTGATGCGTTTATACTCGAGAGTACTTGTGTATTGGCTAAAACGAGTTTTTATTAGTATCCCTTCCATCTTGTTCCACATCTGACAAGACTGTGAGTAAGATATTAAATATGTTTTCAACAGAAGTCAGTCATCGCAATATAGAGCAGTAGTCTTTCTTATAACAAGGAAAAGTAGTCACCCACTACCACTCCAGTTACGTATAAAGAACTTGTATGGTATATAGCAACCTTTCACTAATAGAAAATCGCTGTAACGAGCATTCTGTAGCGTGGGTCTTGCAATATAGAGAAATTCTTTCTTTTGTAGATTTTGGTAATAATCAGCCGTCTCGAAATGACTTTTATATTATCAATATGTAGTGAATTTTTGAAAATACTGAATGGTAATTGCATTTCTTTCCTTTCATTGTTGTTGTTAAAGGGTTTTAACTTTGCATATCTGCTTTATGTTTTATAGTAGCGTGGCGGGAAATAATACATAACATACACAAATTATAATAAAAACAACGTTAATAAATTACACGCAACTCGATAGCAGCAAAGATAAAAGTAAGTGACGCATTATACCAATGAGTTTTATAGCATAGGTAACAATATATGTATCTATGTTCCGGTTGAGCAAGCATTTGTATTAGGATGTAATTATTATATTTTAATGATATAGTGTGCAACATTATTTAAGGCAAGGTAATGTTGTTACCAAGTCTCTATAAGCAGTATAGGCTGAAAAAGTGTGACACCTGCACATAACCCACTAGTGAACAAAGTTATTTTTTTCTGGAGACTTTTTGTTCAATATTGTGGCCGTCCTTATAGGGGACGCCATCTTCTCTGACATTATTTTTTAATATAGGATCTCTATTATGCTGGGCCATTAAATGTTAAATGAATCATATGAAATTTTCAAGATAAGATGAACAACAGATTACAGCAAACATATATATTTTATTCCAAGTGAAAATCTTTGCAACATTCTGTCGGATGCAAGGCAATATTACATTTCTCGCATATAAACTGACTTTTCTTTCCCTAATGTAATTTTTCTTTCCCTACATCTTCGGTTGGTATTATTGTATATAATCCAGCATTGTCAAACCTTACAGCAGTGAGTGGATTGGAGATCCCTGGTGTGCAACTTCTCTTACCGTATTCTAGTTCTATAAACAACTACCAAAGCATCCAACTTATCAACGGCCCCCTTTCCATTATCGTATCCAGTCACAATTATTGGCTGCGGGAGATTTTTCCTAAATTTGGAAACTCTATCCGAACGAATAACATTTCCAATTCAATTGTCCTCAAAATTTGAAGCTATAAAAACTTGTAGCTGCTTCTACTTACTTTGTTCCAACATTTTTTACTTGGAACAGGACACTGTTCAAGTCTATTCTTGCGAATAGTTCATGTAGCGCATTATTTTTGTGCAGATAGGTGAGCTAACAATGGTAAACTTGTGAAATAATTGTCGAAATATATTTTGTAGCCTTGA
>SMLS01066025.1:0-10781 GCA_004785975.1 Popillia japonica | reverse complement strand
AAGACCATGCCATGAAGACTATTTATTATTGTCTTTGTTGAGACCAATGTTCCAGTAGAATTAGCAAACTAAATGCGAAATCGGATTGTATTTAAACGTCAATGTTTATGTGCTCATTCTAAGCGGTTCTCATTATCCTTTGTTGTTCTTGATGCTGGTAACCTTTGCTCTAGTCTTCACTCCCAATACTTGAACGACATCTTACTGTGTTCGTTCACATTTCGATTGCTCTATGGATCTCCAATTTTATGTGATTCGAGCAAATCATGATAGTATGGTTCTTTATTTTCCGGTTGTTACTTAGATGATGTATATGTATATGTGGTGGTAACGTGAAGGACTGCTGCTTGATTTTATACTCAAGAATGACTAATCTTGTTGAAACTTGTAGAAACACATTGAGACGTGACAGTGCACCTTAGTACTTATTTAAGGACATTTTGACGAGTCTCTCCTACACCTTGTATAAGGAGTATGAAAAAAAATGTAACAAACTGTGATTTATTGCTATGTTTTCTTTATTTTTAAGTTACGATATGTATAAATGTTGCTGGTGATGTTCTTTTACAATTACCGTTACTAAATAAGCGAGTAGCGCGCAACTTAGCTGCAAGAACTTGTTGATTATTACGATAACAAACGAGAATTTATTACATAATGTCATGTAGACGACATTTATCCTTTACAGCAAAAGATACATGTTTGTATATACATATCTGTACGTCAGAAGTAAAGTAAAAGAAAAACGAAAAAGTCAACGACATACTAAATAATTTTCGTGCGTCAAATGTATAAAAAGAAGTAATAATAAATCATGGAAAATTACGCTAAATCAGGTGTGTAGAATTATCGAAAAGCTAATGCGAAATGGTGACAGATAATTTTTATTACCTTATTAAAAGTTGCGAACGTCAACTCAAATTTCTAGGCCAAGAAGAATATGTAACGTCAGGTAGTATTCCAGGATATTCATTTACATTGTATGAAATATAGACAGAAATATTGTGTTAGCTAATTGGATAGTGTCAATAAAATGTTTAGATTTAGTCAAAATAAGTACATCTGATCATGAAGGAATCTTTACAATTCTATTGAACTAGTTATAATTACCTATATATTCATCATTTTTAAAATAAGTGGAAATGTTGTGACCCAACCTACGTACCTAACTTAAAATATTATCGCATTCACAGATCCAAAAAGAAAAAAGGGCATACAACAGCAAAGTTCTGGAAAGCAAGTTTAACGAACTTTATTTAGAAATAAATTCTGGTGATTCCCTGCAGAACATTGCGACAAACTATACATTATATTTAAAATACTAATTAAACTACACAAACTTGTACTTACGTAATTTCACACCATCACTTAAGCCGGCATTCAAACAAACGAATAGGAACATTACATAACTAATGAGCTTCGACATTATAAATTATCTTGATATAGAAATATATATATCTAAATGTTTCACGAACAATTGCCACTTGTGCCAACACTTCTTTCACCAAATCAGGTATTATATGGTACTGAAGTGGTTTAGCCTAATGGTACCGTTTATATATCAACATTACTGAATGAATATGACGTTATTGCTATTATTTATCCTCTTCTTTCTTTCTCGCCTGTCTTGTTGTGTGGACGTAATAGACAACTTGTCCACTTAATTTAACTATTGCAGTGATAATTTAGTCTTGTATTATTATTTAGTTAATTATTGTCAGCATTTGAAATTGTCGTCGTGTTTGACTAGTAAATTACGATCTTTATCTTGACGTTTAGAATTGCGACATTATTATAGCCATAGGATCGGGTAATGTTTTGCAACATACCTTTTTTTGCGTTTTCAATGTTTATAACTAGTTGTACTTTAAACACACACAAAAGAGGACCTACTAAATATTTCGTTAATTTTTTCGAAGCGTAAAACTTATTCGGTCAAGATGTTGCACAAATGTTTGCTTCTTAAATGTAAACTTCACTATTGAGTAATCTATGATTGACAATTTTCAAATCCGAAGCTTAATATTGAAGAAATACTTATAAACTAACTATTGAGGCGTTTATAGGTGTGAAATTGTGTTATAATGAGTTTAAACCGATTGGATTCAAATTTATTTACACACAATACTAAATTAACTAAAATTTGACAGATTGGATGAGTCTGCTTACTTCATGTGGCGCCAAAACTAGAGGTCATCCGCTTTTCGATAAATTTGATTGAGGCAAACCTTCTTCACATTCCTTCATTGTGCGGTAAATGGTCTCGCAAAATTTATGACATCTCGTAAAAACTATTTCAGACAAATCTAACATGTCACCATAGTAACCAATAAAAGAGCATATTTTTTAGCCCAGTGGTTACTAGATTGGAACATTTTTGGTAATGACATTCCCTGTCAAAACTTTTTCTCAAAACTTATGTAGTGGGAATATGCATATGATCATAATTTGATCACCTCAAATGGCGTCAATTGACTGGACATTGTGCTGGCGTGAACTGAACGAAATTATCAAATAATTCTTGGGAATACGTTTCCACTCTTCTGCAAGAGAATTTTGGAATACTTCAAGAAAACTAGGTGCAGGAATTTGTTGTTTTATAACGACATCTTGCTGCGTTCACTCACATTTCAACTGACCTATTGCTTTCCAACCAACTTTATAATTGCTGCTTATTGCTATGCAGCATTGCTGCTTTCTTTGAACCTGTTGGAAAAGACCAGACATATGTAATAGGGGTGTTGGAGCATGAAAACCTTGGAATTCGAAAACATTAGGTTGGCCAAACGGCTTACTGTATTCCAATGCCATCTCAACCACTTTGAAGTTCTATAACTGAACGAGATGCAAGAATTTTTGAGGTAATATGCATCCCACGCATGTTTTATAGGATTCGCCGTCTGAGGAATGGCCTAAGCAGTGTAGAAATATAGTTCTGGACTTCAGAACCAAAGAACATTAAGTCCAATTCTTCCCGTTTTTTTGTGAACAGACGATTGAAAGATAAATATCCAAGCATATACAGGCTGATTCATTTTCGATCCTCACCATTGCGATCTCCTTTATTATTAAAGATAGGCTGTATAGGTTTAAATTTGGCAAAGTTGCTAAAGTTTTTGGTTATTATGATCCCGAAAAGAAAATGAGACTGAAAAAATCTAATTTTCTTAATTTTCTTGTAGCCCTTTTATTTGGTCATGCAGGGAAAAACTAAAGACACATTTTTAAGACCACTTCTGCTCCTCTATCTAATTGTCTATTAGCAATTTTTATACGACGTTTCGTTTTCTCTGGATCTGAATTGTTACTTCTTATGGGCGCCATATTGGATTTTAGCACAGCTAGAAAGGTTTTCTTTTTCTGATTTCAACCATGTGTGGCGAAGAATCTGATTTGAGATTAAATAACTATATTTCGAACTGTCATTCACTTAAAAGTGAGCATCGCGTAAAGGAAAATCAGTGTTAAGTAAGGTAGCCATGACATTACGAACTGTCAATTCTCGTTGGGTTAGTAACGCAAAAATGGCGTACACCAACGAAGATAAACGAGATATGTTATGTATTTGTTATCAATCAAATCGAAATACAACAATAGCGAGTACAGGATATTTACAATTGTATCCTAAACGATGAAAAACATATCGTACCATTTTTCTAGATCTTAACAGAAATTTAGTCGAATATGGATCGTAGAGAACTGCGTCGAAATAAGCTGAAACCGTGCAAAGTCCACGTTAGTCATAGTTTGCTACCTGCTGGTGATAATTTAAGACAAATGGAATATTGTAATTGGTTACGACGAAGATTTTTTGAATACATCTGGTCAAATGTCAACGTTATATGTTCAGCAATAAAAAAAACTCACTGTATGTTGTTTCTCTTTGCCTCTCTCCTCACACCATTTTTCCGTTACTAATACTACGATAATTAACAGGTCAAAATGATCAAATCGATTATCATTTACGCGATACTCAATTTTAAGTCATTGACTGTTCGAAATATCATAGTTACTTACCTTATTTAATCTCAAATCAGATTCTTTGTCAATTAACACACAATTCTTTTTTTTCAATATATGACACATGGTTGAAATCAGAAAAAGAAAATCTTCTAGCTGCATGAAAATACAATATGGCGTCCATAAGAAATAACAAAGTTGATGATCATCCAAAGAAAACGAAACGTCACATAAAAATTTTAAGTAGATACACCATTAGATAGAGGAGCAAAACTGGCCTTGAGAATGTATCTTAGATTTTTCTCTGCAAGACCAAGTAAAAGTACGACAAGCAACATAAGAAAATGACATTTTTCCGTTTTTTTTTTTTAATCTCGAACGCCATTTGTTCTAAGTCTTTAATAATAAAGCATATAAATGTAAAATTTACTGATTTGAACGTTGTATTCAAAATATAGTAAAGGGCATATTTCAGAACACATTTTAGCAGTATTTTTAGATCCTTCTAAACTTTGTATTTTTGTTGATTTCTCTGTCCTCGCGTTGCTCAAGAATTTTAACTCTAGCATGTTTCCGTTACCAAACTTAGACATTTTTTTCTCGATTTGTAATCAACTTGCTCAGAATTTGATTATACAAACTCTACAAGTTTTTTTCAACTTGGACATGCACATGCTGTGTGCCCTCTTTAAAAGGAATTTATGCCCAATGTATTGTGATGAAGGTCTTATCGTGAACATACTATTTTTTTTAAGAAGAGGTGTAGGTAAGCATTCCAAACATTGCAAGCCATCCAGTTTTCTTTATTTGCATCATAAACTTTCTGTATTTCATATGATTCGTCTTGAGTGAATCAATCTTTAAGTTTAATGTTAAATATGTTTTTATTAACTTATTTACATTGTAGGGACATTTTTTGCTGCTGTTTTGTAATGATATTTCCAGTTTATTCGTGACTAATCTTGGTATTTAGTTCGTGTTTTCCTCTTTGAGCAGTAGTTACGATAAGTTTTCGACAAACAACGCACCATTTTTCTACCATTTACTGTTAAATAACACCAGGCATTTACCCTTCTTTGCCTAGAGGTTCTGGTTGTACCTACATTCCTCTCCAGCAAGTATTTTTTTCAATATTATTATTCTAATTATGATTATTTCTTAGCTTTCCACCTCTTGATTTCAACAGCTCCTCCTTCCATCCTCCTTTTCCTCGTCACAACTTTCTTCATTGTCTTGACTGATTTCAGGACACTAAGCTCTAACATCATCAGCTTAAAATTAGCCTAGGAATGCATTGAAAAACTAAATAATCTAGACAAAGGAAACAGATTTGCCCCATGCGCTGAGTATGAAGACACACTGGAATCAACGGCAACGAGAAAGGTAATCTAGAAGGGCAACTGAGAGCATTCCTCTGCGAAAACCTTCATGGTTTGAGACATTCCTTGAAAATGTTAAGAATCAAAGAAAAAGTCCATGCTAGAACTAAGCAGAAATAGACAACACGTCTTCACAAGATTTCTTTCACGTGATAATCACCTAGGGCAACACATGGCAAGGACAGATTTGAAATAGAGTAACAACTAACACCTGAACCGCAATCACAGAAATCCGTGCCAACCGGCAGTTCAGTAAAGTTGTTATACTGGATGGGGAGCTATAACTGCAGGAAAATACAAGGCAATCAGCTCAAACATACCTTAATGTCTAACAGCATTATAAGAGATCATACTGCCACTATTATACTTTTCCTTTCGCGGACAAATGGTAGGATATGATATTTCAGGTTCCTCATTCATCTCAAATTAAAGAATGCCTTTTATCTGTAGTCTACACTGAATTTAGATTTCTCACTACACACAACTTGAACTCAGTCATTATTATTCCAATTAACATCCTTCTTTGCCCTGATATGTTCTCCAGTCATTGAAACTCCCACCATTATCCAATCATTGATCAGTTGAATCCAAGATTGAATTAAATTTAAAGTTCGATGTCTGCATAAATTGTGTAAGTGTTTTTTTTATGTCAAGACAAATTTTTGCCCATAAATATTCACCACAAATTGCTACGTTTTATATGCAAATCACATTCAGTTAATTGCAATAAAAAGTAAATCCTGTTTTAAAACTAGACTTTATTATAATAAAAAAGCGTTTATGTGTTACACGTGCATACATACAAAAGCCAGTAATTAGAAGCTACAGTTTCTATTATATATGTACTTACATATGTATATGTATTTTTTTGGAAATTATTAGAAACACTGTCCTTACGAATTACGCAACTTAACACTGATCAATGCAGTTATTTTATCCCCGCATAATTCTAGTATTAAAATAAATTTGTTTTCTAGTTGTAGTGAGGAAAAAGAATGAATTGTAAATAATCTTTTTCACGCAAAAAATCTACATTACATTACTTATTAAAACGCAATTCAACAGCTTGTTAGTGGCAGAATATGAATGTTTGAGAGTAACCTATATTTAGCGAAGAAATCTACTGGTGTGAATTTAATTATATTTTGCATTAATTTAATAATAATAACGCCATAATAATCATGTATGCACAATACAGCAACGACAAATACAACTTGTTTTCTAGGCTTAAAATGTAGGTACACGTATGTATTACCAATTACATACATCGATTCATTTATGTGGTAATATTTAAGAATTAATTTAAAGTAGGTAATGGCGAGACTTATTGTTAGACTTGCTATAACACTAAAACGTAAATAATAAGCGACTAGGATATTCATTTGCATACTTAATTGGATGCGAACATGTTGATGCTGATATGCCGTTTTTATTTTGAACGTAATGGTGTTTTAATTAGAATTAAATTAACTGTGGGGTAATGTTCAGTACTAGGAGTGCTTTCTAGAACTCTGCTGTTGTATGCCCTTTTTTTCTTTTTAGAATCTTTGGCGAACGGCTTGTTTGTTGAAACTGAATAAATATCTGATGTGATAATATTTTAAGTTACGTAGGTTGGGTCACAACAATCCCACTAATTTTCAAAATCATGAATATATAGGTAATTAGAACTAGTTCAATATTAGTAATGTAAAGATTCCTTCAAGAGATTGTCTTCTACAATAACTGATTTTTGATGATATATTTTAACTAAATCTAAACATATTGTTGGCAATATTCAGTTAGCTAAGACAATTTCCTTATTTCATACAATGTAAATGACTTTCCTGGAATACTACCTGACGTTACATATTCTTCTTGGACTATAAATTTGACTTGACGTTCGAAATTTTTAATAAGGTAATAAAAATTGTCAGTCGCCATTTCTCATTAACTTTTCGACAATTCTACATACCTGGCTTAACGTAATTTTCCATGATTTATTATTACTTCTTTTTATACATTTGACGCACGCAAATTATTTGGTATGTCGTTGACTTTTTCGTCTTTCTACTTCTTTACTTCTGACGTAGGTACATACAGATTACAGCAAACATGTATCTTTAGATCTAAAGCATAAACGTCGTCTACATGACGTTTGTAATAAATTCTGGTTTGTTATCGTCATACCCAACAAGTTCTTGGAGCTAAGTTGCGCGCTACCTGCCTCTTTAGTAATGGTATTGTAAACAAAACATCAAAAGGAACATGTACCTACATATCTTAACTTAAACAAGAAGAAGAAATAGCAATAAATCGCATTTTATTACATGTTTTTAATACTCTTTATACAAGGTATAGGAGAGACTTGTCAAAATATCTTTAAATAAGTACTAAGGTGAGCTGTCACGTCTCAATGTGTCTCTACAAGTTTCAACAAGATTATAGTCATTCTTGAGTATAAAATCAAGCAGCAGTCATTCACGTTACCAATTCATATTTTCATCATCTGAGCAACAAGCGGAAAATAAGAACCATACTATCATGATTTGCTCGAATCACACAAAATTGGAGAACCATAGAGCAATTGAAATGTGAACGAACACAGTAAGATGTCGTTCAAGTATTGGGAGTGAAGACAAGAGCAAAGTTGACCAGCACCAAGAACAACAAAGGATAATGAGAACCTCTTAGAATTAGCACATAAACATCGATGTTTAAATACAATCTGATTTCGCATTTAGTTTGCTAATTCTATTGGACAATTGGTCTCAACAAAGACAATAATAAATAGTCTTCATGGCATGGTCTTCTATGCCTGCAAACCTTTGGCGTGCACTGCACTTAGAGCAGAACATCAAACATATGCCAGAGAATATGGGTAGAGCAATGTGTCAATTGAGATGATAATGACTAGGATCGAGTCCAGCTAGAGAGAAACGCGAAATAACCCTGTATTCGTTGAAAAGCGTCTCCAGTCAAAATGTAATGCTGCGATTGTATGGGCCTAAACCAATATCGTAACGTACCTACATGAAAATGCATTTCATTCAGAACTCTCTACTCAAAGACTTGTGGATGATATACTGAGATATTATTTCTCCCACATGCAGGAACAGTGAGGGAACATTTACTGTTACCCGCCAACGAGGGAAAAAACGGCGCTAATAGAAATTGGTGTCAATATTAATTTAACCTACACAAACTAATGCATTTGCAGTAGTGTCTGGAAAATGAACTCTCTAATTGCAGTCAAAAACCAAGAGTTGCGTGCCCGTAATTTTGGTCTCGTTTGCGTTTTCGCTCAGCATCCCAACGATATTGGCTCGTTAGGTTGGTTGTTTCTGATTCGTAAGTGCCATCTTTTAGTGACGCTGTTTATCAAAAAAAACTGTTTTTTTGCCTCGAAACGCGATTTCACTCTCCTCAAACACAAAAATTGTCTGGATTGATCCTAATAAAATGCTAACAGTATCAGCGAGGTCGCTAAATGTGAATCGATCATTTTTTGACACCAAATCCTGTACTACTGATCCCCAACAAAAATATTCATCAGAATCGAAAGGACCATGTACTTTAAATTCAAAACCTTATCTTTTCTTTTGCACTACACTGAAGCTTTAGCCTGTGTATGCCCAATCCATAAACTTCGAAATATATCATCTAATACCACAGAAAATTGACACAAAAAGCTAAAAATCATCCATCTTCCTCTTCTTCCTTTTCGGCGCCGTGATCGCCATGACTACCCAGCAATCTGCAATAGTTGGAGGTTGACTAATTAAGCTCGTTTGGAACGCATCGATGCCCTCAACATTAAATAAGTCGAAATTGATCAATTATACTAATACTGTATGGTGGGTATTGCTCCATTCTGGTGAAGTTCCTCTACTTGTCGTCGATTTATTCACATTTACAACCTGGGGAATTTGCTGACTCTAATCTAGGAGGGGTGTATTTTTTCTGGTTGTGATTCAATCTTACATGGCTAATTGTTGTAGTAAACTCCCTGCGTGTAAACTGGAGCTCTAAACTGTTTTAAGTTCACGTAATTAAAACAAACAACAAGTTCATAATTGAATGTTGCATTTGCTGGAGGAAAAGGATTTCTTTTATGCAAAAAGGAGGAGTTGCTAAATTTATTTTATAATTTTTCCGATCATTGAATATTTTGAAATAACTTGATTTTTGCCAAGTGCTTATGCAACCAAATACACACTGGAGGAGTAGGAATTGCATAGCTAAGTGGTACACTTTTCCATAAAAACTTGTCTTCAAAAATGCGTTGAAAAAAACATGATCCTCTACCCCTACAACTTTATTTTTGAAAGTGGTAAAAAATAAATCAACAGTTTCTTGTATCACGTTTATATTCTCAAAAAATACATCATCTATATTTACAATACAAAGATTCCCAACTACATTCATTCTCTTTATACGTGCTTAGCATGTATAATTTCCAGTGATAGTACAAGAAAATTAGTTTTAAGGCAACACGATATTTACGTACAAAAAAGATAAATAACAGTAAAGTCCCTTCGATGCACTTTAACTTAATTAGACGATTTATTTATTGTTTTGATTGAACATTTATAATTTTAAATGAATAAAATCACAAATACTGAGCGTCTGTAATACTAAAAACATGTACGGCAATTATGTGAATAGGGATTTTCGTATCTTATTGACTAGTGATTATATTAGCGGGCATATGTCCGCTATCCCCTAGTGTTCGGAGGATCACTCTTCCACTGGGTGTGATAGAAATCCATGTTAGGCTGGCATGATTCAATGACAATCTTAACCAGGCTTCGGGAGGAAATTGTAACGCCCTATTAATATAAAAATAAGAATATTATTATAATTCATCAAATATAAATTATTCTGTAGAAATAAACTCACCTACATACAAAATATCTGATCACATTCGCATGACAAACTAACAATGTATAACTATCCTTTTCTTGGCTAGGATCGGCTCTATGAAAATATTTACGAAAAGCTGCTTCAATCCTTGCACCGTCTTCATAGAACTGCTAAATTATAAACGTTATTGTATGTAACTGAAATTTAACGATTGAATTTACGTGTACTCCTGGTTTCCAATGACCAACCGGTGGTTCTGGAGGTATAGGAGCCCCCTCTCTTATTAAATTGCATTCTGTCACTGGAATCTGAAAATTAAAACCTAAAATGAGATTTCCGTCAAGAATGTATGTATAAAACCCACATTTGGTAAAAATTTGGCAATAATAGTGCCTGTTTCTTGCGCTCTGGACATTGTTGATTTGATAATATCAGTGTAAGGAAAATCTAATTCTTTTAATCTTTTCCCTGCATATTCCGCTTGATTTCTGCCTATAAAGCAAGATATAAGTCAGTGTTACAAATGTCCACATCCCGTGTGTACCAGCCAAATGATATAAATTCGATAATAAATGGATGGGGGCGTGGTCGAAAAAA
>SMLS01066017.1:0-31402 GCA_004785975.1 Popillia japonica | reverse complement strand
ATTGTACTGTATATATTTTACAAGCCATGACACAGTCAACACCCGGAAACCCACATAATAGAGACTCGGGCCGTGGAAGCCTTCGATCTCATTTATATAGTTCTTGCTTCTATGTCCAAATTGTCGAAACAGAGAACATCGGATAATGAAAAACACAGTAGCAAATGTAAGCGCAAGTATAAGTCGACCTGAGTTCGTAATAAAATACATGCTGATAGAAAAGTGTCCCAGAAAAATGCAAGGCCTTGAACTGAAGAAGTAGAGTTTTTTGAAATAATAGAAGAATATCCCAATTGTGATTTCTCGTGTGTATGTGTTAGCAACGATTGGCGCGCAAAGAAAATAATACGGCACTGGTAGTTAGAAATATGAAAAATGAGAATTTAAAAATAATATCTCAAATATAAAACAAGAAGACATTCACTGGGAAAAGAAGAGATAAAAAACTTAATGGATTAAATACGCTTTTCCTGGAAACACGCTGAAGAACAGGTCAGTTGAACAACTTCCCCACAAACCACTTATGTGCAAAGTTATTATCTGTAGTAATACCATAAGAGCTTTGAATTTATCGATAATTTCACGAATGCTTGTTGCATAGCGACGAAGACGAGTGTCAGTTTGACAAGCATTTAAATCACGACAGCCCGTAGGGCTGGAGTGGTTTAATTGTCAAAGTGACACGAGTCGAAGTCGTTATGCAGGAAGTATGAGTGAAAGTGTTTTATGCAAGCTTGGAACGGGAACCTCTAATATCGTTCCTTCAGCTAGTGCAAGAACAATCTGTTTACCACTTCTCACAATCAGTTATTCAGGGTTTTGAGACAGATGTACTTTCTATTCGCTTGGTATTGCAGCGGGAAATAGAAAACCATATTCCGGCTCTTGCAATAGAACTGCACAATACTACTAACAAGCTCGTGTTAATTTGTGATGGCGTATGTGCAGGTCACCAAAACTACGAATTTCAAAGAAAATTATTTTCTCTATATGTAAACCATTTACCATATGCACCATTGACAGTTACATACCACGTTACATACATGATATGCTAGGACCATAACTTGCGATTGTATATGACGCAACTATCATGAAAGAAATTGTGCGTGGTAATTAAACTAAAAATTCCAGCTTCTCGACAAAAATTTAAATAATAGAATGCTGCCAATAGCTTAAAATTATGTTGATATCTATACCTACAAATAACTTTTCGTGCAATAATTTGCGGTTTTATCTATAAATAGTAAAATTGTATTGTAAGAATTCCTTCGCTAAAAGTTGTCGCGACACTCATAGCTGAAAGGTTTTTTTTACTATGGTGTACCACTTCGATCGTCTAGAAAAAAATTGAGCTAGTAGGAGAATGGTAAGAAAAGATTTATAAAAATTTTGGTGATTGTACCAAAACGGCTACTTTGTCAAAAAATATTAAAATATAAAAACTAAAAAAAGAGAAATTGATCACGTGATCAACAGAAACCGAAATATATTTTTTTTCTGATAGCGTTCAAAAAACTACATATTTTCTTTTTTTTGTACGTTCCAATCGGACAACGCAGTCGTGTAATAACTATTTTCAAAGAAATTTTGGTTTTTATGTTTTTACTGGAAGACTGTTTATTTAGAGCTGAAAATTTGGCTGTAGGCGACTTTTAGGAGGTCAAGCATATGCCCTAAGTTTCATCCAAAAATTAACCCAATACAGCAGCACATACTGACCCGGCTACGGCCCTTAGGTTATTCGCAAGACCTCGATCTTAAATAGGAAACAAAACATATTGTGTTGAAGATGCGTTTCTCAAATAATACATGTAAGTGAATAACATATTATTAATATAATCAGGGATTAAAAAACAACTCACATGTTTTAATAACGTGTATTTATCACGTGAAATATATATATATAATATTTTACTGACAACCTTTCTATCCATATGTGCATGTAGCGGGTGGTTGACATCGTCCTAATTGCGTTATAGCAAAAACACTTATATTTATTTTATTTTTTATATCAACAGCGAAAATAACTGCTGAGGTTCGTTGTAGGCTGTGAATACGAGATTTTAAAACGTTATTTATCACTACTTCATACCCAATAACTTCAGGATTTTCTGGTTGAGTCCATTTTATTAAAATGCTATTAGGTGAAATGGGTTTCACGCTAATTATTTTCATAATTACAGAACCTTGCTTACATACACAGGTGGAAGTATCTTCGACATATCTGTGACTTGTTCTACCATACTGTGGGTCATTCAATGGACGTGGTAGACTATCACAAATTTCATGTCTGTCAAAATCTACATTAGCGGGTGGTGAGTTCGCTATATTCTTTAACATTTCTTGAAAAATATTACTATTTGCTCTTAATCGAAGTTCTTGTGTCATTGCACCAATCATTTTATCTTTCACTTTACATTTCTCCTGCAACGTGTTCATTGCAATTTCTAATCCTGACAATGTATTTCTGAATGATGATGCTTTTTGTATATAAGTGGGTTCTGGAGGACTTGTTCGACTGGCCTGTTCCTCAGCGTCTTTACAGGCGCAGCGTATTTGATCCATTAAACCCTCTAATTCTTTTATATCTTTTTCCCGTTGAATATTTTCTTGTTCTATGTTTTTGATATTCTTTTTTAAGGTCTCATTTTTCATATTTTTAGCTACCGGAGCAGTGTTATTTTTCTTTGCTGGGCAATCATCGCAGATGCATATAGGCGAGCAATCACAATTGGGGCATTCTTCTGGTATTTCAGGAAGTTCTACTTCCTGAGTAGAAAGTCTTGCATTTTCCTGGGGTACTTTTGTATCAGGTTTTGTTTTATTATGCGTGCAGATTGTACACTTGCATTTGCTACTGTGTTTCTTACTACTCGATGTAGCTTTTGGCTTTTGTTGATCGTTTTGTTTACAAATAGAGCATCTGCAGTTTTTACTATGCTGCGGTTCTTTAACAATTACCTTCTTACATTTTTCACACGTACAATCTAATCCATGAATAGAAGATTTCTTTTCTGGTTCTAACAAGCATATAGAACAATTGCATGTTGGTCCGTGCATGGGTTTTGGTGTTAAACAAATGCACTTTTTGCATGTACAATCGGGTCCGTGTGTTGATGTTTTTGGCTGAATATCGGTACATGGATTACATGCGCATGTAGGACAGTCACAGTTAGGGCCGTGTTTCATATCTGGCTTGCATGGAGAGCATATACACTTTTTACATCTACAATCAGGACCATGCGCTTTGGCTTTTGTAAGATCTTGACATGGGTCACAGAAACATTGTGGGCAGTTACAGGAAGGAGGATGTGGTGCTCTATCCATTACTATTTTTGGATCTTCACAAGGATCACAAACACAAACAATACAACCACATTTTTGACATGTATTCTTCTTAGCAGCAACTTTTGGATCGTCACACGGATCACAAATACATTCGGCACAAGTACAATTGCCTTCTTCTGTATGTACTTGCGGGGGTGTAGGTTCTTCGACATCCTTGTTATTGCAAGAGGAAGTTGTACATTCAGAACAATTACAATCTTTTTTGTGTTGTTTCATATTTTGAACTTTTAAATCGGTACAAGGATCACACATACATTCGGCACAATCGCAATTAGGAGGATGTTTTTGTGCTTCAATTTTTTGATCGAAACACGGAACACATATGCAATCTGGGCAAGTACAATCTACAGGATGTTTTTGTTCTTCGACTTTTTTAACGCAACATGGATTACAAGTACAGTCTGAGCAAGTACAATATCGGGGATGTTTTCTTTCTTCTACAGCTTTGTCACCGCAAGGAGCGCAGATACAATCGGGGCATGTACAATCGGGAGGATGCTTTTTAAATTCACGGATAACATCCTTACAAGGATCGCATTTACATACCACACAAGAACAATCTGGTTGATGACCGCAAGGATCACACGAGCATACTGCACATTTACACGCTGGATGATGTTTACTCTTTACTGGTTCTATCGCTGGACACACAATCAATGGTATTACTTGTGTAATTGATTTCTTCTCTGCGGTTGTAGGAGAGCACAAGCAATCGATGCAGTCACAACTAGGAGAGTGTTTTACTTTTTGCAGTGGCTTTTGATCTGTAAGTGGCTTGCGTGCAGTTCCTGTTGGATTACATAAACAGTCAATGCAAGTACAACTAGAACTATGCTGCTGAACGTCTGGTTCTAGTTGTTCTGGCTCTAATACGGTAGATAATGTTTGCTCAAATTTTTTTGGATGGCATAAGCAGTCGACGCAATCACAATCTGGTGGATGGCCGGTTTTTTGCATTTCTACCGTTAGACACTGTACGCACGCACAATCGCCTTGATGTTTTTCTTTCAGAACTGATGATGTTTTAGTAGCTAGTACAGGTATTTTAGACTTCGATTTTTTTTCAGAATCTGTTGTAGCTATAGAAGCTTTGCTATCTTTGTCAGGGGGTTCTTTCTGTTGCTTACCCATTTTATCACCAGATGCTCTTTCATAAATTCGACCACAAGGTAAACAAGTGCTTTCTTTGCTGGATACTTTACTACCTTCTTGATCCTTTCCAGTTCTAGAAGAGTGGACTTCTTTTTCATTTGACTTTACTTTCATACTTATTTCAGTGCTGGTTCTTTCACCTTCAAATTCAGATGTACTTGTTTTACTGCTTTTTTGTGGAACTTCGTCAACTTGTTTCATTTGAGATTGTTTCCGTGGCTCAGATCCTTTCATTGAACCACTCGACTTCTGTGATATTTTACTTTCTTCTGGAGTTACTGCAGCACTCTTGCTAGAACGTGATGCAGGTTTATGGGATGTACTTGATTTCTCGGAAATTGTTTTAGATTTCTTTGCATCTTGGTCGGGCATGAGACGTTCTTCTTTATTATAATCAACAACACTGGTTTCTTTTTCTGTTAGCGTATATCTACTAGCAGATTTTGGTTTTGTAAGATTGCCTGATGACAACTTCGGAATTTTTGGAGTGTCTGAGTGAGGCACTTTATCTTCTGAATATGCTGTTTTAATTGTTTCTGAAAGTTTTTGCTCCATACGCTGTCTATGTAGATCATCGAAATCACTTTCTCTTTTACGGGAACCATATGACGCGCGTCTTTCTGTACTCTCTACTGTTATAGCGGGCTTTTCTATTTCGTCCTTTGATTGTCGTGGAGTGCTTGGTTTTTTCATTATGCTTGGTCTTACCACTACATTTGGTTCGTCTATTACACTTGAATCCCTCGTTTCACTTACTCTCCTCGATGCACTTGTACTTGGTTCTTTCATTATGCTGGGTTCCTTCGTAATTATTTGCTCTTCCATTATGCTTGGTTTTTTTTCTATGGCAAGTTGTCTCGTTGCACTTCGTTCTTTCGATATGCTTGAACGTGTCATTGCTGTTGGCATTATATCAATACTTCCTTCTATTGTGGTTTGTTCTTCCACTATACTTGATTCCTTTGCTAGGTTGTCTGATGTCATGAGACTAAACTCCTTTATTACACTCGATTTTTCCTTTTCGTCTTTATCTTGTTGCATAATATCTTCATTGGTATGTGTTACTAAAACAGTGTCTATTTCTCGACTCTGATTCTGTTGTTGAAGCTTACTACTTGAATCTTTCGTAGCATCAGTAGTTTTATCTATATCTTCTAGTTGTGTTTCTTCGATACTAATGATTTTGTGTAGTTCTGTGGAACTCCTAATAATTTTAGTTTCTACGTCCGACTGTTCTTCCTTTATAATATCTCTTATACTAGTACTTGATTGAGTATGTTGTTCTAATGATGTACTGTCTGTATGTTCTTCTTTAATATCGCTGAATTTAATTTTACTCGATTTAGAAGGGATAATTTCCAAACTAGTATCAGATTTTTCCATTTTATTTTCGTCTATGCTATCGGATGATTTACTTAACAATTGGTTCGATTGCGACTTGTCTGTAGGACTAGCTGCTTCAGGTATTTCGGCGGATACTTGCTCTGAACTTTGAATATTTAAATCACTTAACTGGTCTTTTCCGTCAGAAGATGGCGGGTGTGTCGGTTTCTCAATACAAGTTGCTGACGTGCACGGAATAGCATCGTGGTTGGATTTGCTAGGTACTATGCTACTATGAGAAGAAGCCTTTGAGCTACCTTTGGATTCACTTTTGCTTAATGTAGGTGTCACAGGTAATTTAGACTGTGGAGCTACCTTACCTGCACATGTTGAAGCTGCACAAGTAGTCTTACTTGTCCTATCACTGTGTTTACTTGTACTTGACGTAGGTGTAAAATATTTTGCTGCAGAGCATGAGATGGATGGACATTGATTACTCGTTTGAGTAACAGGTTTTGTGATCAGATCTACTTGTACACCAGAACAGGTAAGCGAAGTTGTTTTAAGTATAGATTCCGATTTTTTAATCTGTGGTATATTACTAACCAATTCTTTTTTGCACGTGCAAGTTTTATCTTCCGTTTGCTTTCTTGAACGTGGACTTTCATAATTAGTAGCAGTATCCTTAATACAAGTTTTTCGATCACATATTTTAGAGTCAGTTATTGATACTCTTGGTTCTGTAGTGGCTTTAGATTTCTTACAAGCATTTGAATCACAAACTACTACTTGCTGCTGAGGAGAAGATTCTTTCCTTGAAGGTGCTCCTTCTACAGGGTTGCACGAATAGTAAGTGCTTACTGTCCTTTGGGTAGTACGCCCACTGTCACACATTTCGACATTGCATATTTTGCTTGATCTTGGTGTATTTGTAGAATGGGTCTTGCGTTGTATTGGAATGCTTTGTTGTGTTGCTTTAGATGTGAAATCCTGAGTATATACGCTTTTACTTTGAGGGGCATTTGCTTGATCATCAGCGCATACGCTTCTTGAATAGGACTTTGTTGTTTTTTCTTTAAAAGAAGTCACTTTTTCTCGAACTTGTATGTCATCGCAACTTTTAGGACAAACAAATTCGGTTTTGTTTTTTTTCGAAGAATGTTGAACACCAACGCTACATGTATCTGGGCAAACATATGAATCTTCTTCATAAGAAATTGAGTCCATACTGGCATAACGGCTTCCACTTTTAATTACTTGGCAAGATGTTTTGTCACAAGTAGTACACGTAGCATTTTCTAGCACCAATTTATTATCCGAACTACGCTTGCACATTTTTTTCTTAGGAGTATGTTCCCGGTCTAACTTATCGTCTGAATGCTTACTTTTAAATCTATTGCTCTTTTCTTGATTCATGTTACCTGCAGTGCACGATTTTGTATCACATATTTTAGGGATTTGGCGTTGTGTAGTTTTAACACATTTGCATTTAGGTAGACTGGGTATGCTATCATTACTTTCTGTTTCCATTGGGTAGGTTTTACAACTATCTCTATTGCAAATGATAATTTTTAAATTATTTACTGTTGTAGCACCAGTTCCAGGAGGACTAGTGTATTTATCATCATCCTGAGATAAACGTCCCTGTGTAGATACTTCTTTGCTTTCCGTTTCTCTTTCGGTTTTGTTTGGTAAAGTTTTTTCTTCACATATACATGTACTAAAATTTAAGTCTGTGGTACTGGTTTCTACCGCTAAAGTTTCAGGTTGTTTGTAATTCTGCTGTCCAAGTTTAACCCGTCTTAAAGATTCAGTAGAACGTATACCCCCTTCAGGTTGTTCACTACTCCAATTCGAGGCTGAGTATTTTAATATACTTTTCGAAGTTTTTTCTTCTTTGATTTGTTCTGGTGGTTTATATAAATGTGGTAGTTGTTCACGAGTTTTGTATTCAATCGTTGTTTCAATTACAAAACTTTTAATGCGTGAAGATTCTATAGTTGTACTGCTTGATTCTCGAATTGCTTCTAATTTCATACTCTCAGGTTGTAAGTCTTCAAGGATAGATATATTTGACACGGATGACCCCGATGACTGTGATCCGTTATTTACATTATTGTGGCAAGTGGACACAGCCGGTATTTCTGCTACTATTTCCACAGATCGAATACGATCTATGTTTTCGTGTGATGATTTGCCTCGTTTATTTTCATTAACGTCTATAGAAGCCTTTTCTTCACTGTCACTTTGATCAGATATGTGCAATCGAGTATCCTCCTTTACGTCTTTTTGATCTTCTTTGCCCTGATTCTCATCATATTTACTCTCGCCCTCAGTTCCTTGACATTTACATAATATTATTGTTTGTGATGTTTCTGCTTTCTCATCTGCAGTCTCGATTCTTGTATCCTCCTCAATTTCTATTTCTTCTTTCAATGGTTCGCTTTCCGCGTCCCCATCTTTACACTTGCAAAGAGTTACATTAGTATGATCTTCTCGTTGATCCTCAATCTGTGTTTGACTACTGGTAGTCTGTTCCTGGATTTCAACATGTTCATTTACAAATTCCTCTTGTTGATGTTTACTGTCATGTTTCATCTCAATTTCTTCTTTCTGATCATCGATTTGCGATTTAGTTCCTTTTTCCAGGCTATCGATAGTATCCTCCTTAATAGTGCTCTCTATTTTACACTTACAAACAGAGTCCGGTGGTGGACATTCACATGGCTTTCTAGGTGCTACTTCTTCCATTGCTTTGTGATCTTTCTTTTCTGTTTCCTCTTCAGCTTCTGCAATTACCTCAAGAGGTACATCACTCGATGTTTTTATATCTTCCTCCAGTTCTTTAGCAGTTTCCTGTGGTGTTATTGATGTTACACTCTCTGTAGGTTCTTCGCCTACTTGATCTGTAGATTTTGTCGGTTCCTTAATATCTAAAGTATCTTGTGATTCCTTCATTTCATCAATGGGCGGATGTATCACTTCCACTTGCGGTACTTCTTTCTGAGGGTCAGATTCAATTTCTTTAATATTGTCTGCACTTGGCTTATCAAATTCTGTTACGCTAGTTACTACTTCCAAATTGCCAGATTCTGTTACTTTTAATGTAGTTTCCACAACCCCTGTGGGTCCTTCAGTTGTTACTTCTACATGTCCTGAACTCGTAACAGTGGTTGTGATATACACTCCATCGCTGGATTTTGATATAAGTTCAATTTCCGCTTCAATTGGAACGTTGCCCTCGGTTTCAATATCTGCTACAACTCTGTCCTTTGTAGCAGCTTCTACGCTAATATCTTCCTTTATGCTGGGCAAGTTATCTGGAAGCGATTTATCACTCATTTCTTTTGAAGCCGGTTTACTTACAATTATTTCTACTGATTGTTTAAAGGATTCATATGATTTTTCTTTCATTGATTTTTTACTCTCTTCCTTCGTTATGATTTTATCACTTGATTCTTTAGAAGTAGATTTACTTATTCCATCACCTTTGATTTCTGAAGGTAGTTTTGAAATACCTTCCATTGAGTCAGGCTTTGAGGAAACAATTTCTGTCGGCACAATAGACGCAGATCTATGATCTTCCAGTAATGTTTTACTTTTTTCAGGTGACTCTTTTGATTCGGCTGCACTGGAAACAGGTTTTTCGAAGGATGCTTTATCTTCTTCATTGGATTCTAGATTGTCCTCTTTTAAAACGGTCTGCTTCATTTCCAAGTCAACTTCGACTATAGGTAGCAACTGTTCTGCAGGTTTCTCGTCATCTACGGATCTTTTACTTGATGTTTTCGAGGACGATTTACTTGGTTTTGGGGAAACTATTGCAGTGATGTCAGTTTCAGGTTGTGGTAATGATTTCATACTAGATTCTTTTTGTGCTGCTAGAGTTGCACTTTCATCACCTTCCGCTGGCGGCAACGATTTCTTGCTACTTTCTCTGGAGTGTAGTGGTTTTGAACTAGATTCTTTTGAATCAACAATTTGCTCTATCGGAGAAAATTCTTTATCAACTTCTTCAGGTGGCAATGATTTTCTGCTTGATTCTTTAGAATGTACTAATTTTTTACTAGAGTCTCTTGAAATAGATGTTTGTTTAGTTGGAGACATTTTTTCACCGATTTCATCTAAACCATTTACGACATCATGTAATATTTTCTTAATATCTAAGTCTTTTGACGTGGTACTACTTATCTTAGTAGGTTCGTTCTTATTTTCAAGACAATCACATAATGTCGGTTGCGCTCTTGGAATACATCTACAAATTGTTCGGATAATATCTGCTGCTAATGATAATTTCTCTACGGGCTCAATAGATTCAACGAAGCCCTCTTCCTCTTCTTTATAGGTAGATTCTAAAACAATTTTTTCTTGTTCCGTAGCAGATGGATGTGCGCTTTCAATAACTGCTTTTTGGGGCGGAATCTCGTTCAATTCTCCAAGCATAAGTTTTTCTTGAGTTGCGCTTGATTCTACTGTTTGTTCAAAAGATGCTTCCTGCTCAGTGTTGAGTTCAGATGTTTCTTTTATTGCTTCTTCTTTCACTTCTGCAGGCACTGATTCTCTGTGTTCAAGTTCTAGGTCTGTTGTTAACTCTTGTAGAACTTCTTTCTCAGGGGATATTACATCAGCAGCACTAGACGGCCTTTCATATTGCTCTTCTTCAATAGGATGAATTGTTGGTACATTCACTACTTCGTCCAATGTCTCGTCAGTTATTTCAATATATTCATCGTTGTGTTGTTCTTCCACAGGTTTTGACTCCGATTTTAGTACCTCATCAACTTCATGTATTTGTTCAGCTGGTATATTATCTTTTGTTTCTGATACTACCGCAACATCTATTATATTGTCCATTTCAGGGACAGGTAAATGTTCTGCTACATCATTATCTGCCCCAAGTTCATCTCTGCTGCCACTTACAGCAATCTCTTCATCAATTTTAGATATTTTTTCAGCTGATATATTTTCCATTGTGTCCAATTCCACACCAGTATGTATTACATCAACTTCATCTATGTTATCACTTCTGTGGGATTCTATTGACTTTGCCACATCTGTTTCTTCATCAGGTTTTTCTTGTTTCTGCTGTACATCTGCACTATCTCTTTCTTCATCAGGTTTGTCATTTTCGTTTGTTACAGCCATTGAATCAAAAGTAGACGCTAGTTGTATTGCTTCTACTACACCATCATCATCTTGTTTAGTTTCTTCAGTAGATTTTGCAGTTTCTAGTATTTGTTCTTCTTCAATTCGCAGTTCTTTATACTCAAGAGTAACTTCTGGTTTCACCTCATTTTCTAAAATATTTTCCTCTTCATCAATGTCAGTTGTTAAATCTTCACCAACTGTTTCCGTAACGCTAGTTGGAGGTTCAGAAGATTCAGTGGGAAGCTGTTCAACAGGACTTGTCGGGAATGTTGTGTCAGTAATAGCTTCGCTACCGAGCTCAGTTTCAATCTTTGAAATATCTTCATTATCTCTTTCTTTGTCACTATCTGGTTTTTCTAATATATTTATGCTGATTTTAGTTTGTGGTTCCTCCATAAGTGGGACTGGCTCACAAACTTGTTTTAAATCGGGCTTTCCAGAAGCTATCTGTTGCAGAACCATATCTGTTATGAGTTCCGCTGCTTCAATACCACTTGTTCTTCTAGGCTGTGCTACTTTTTGTTCTAACCTCTGTTGTCCTGATTCTATTTTGGCAATAGTAGATGTGGGAGCTTTATCTACACCTGTGCTGGGAACAGATTCTTTAGGGTGTACTCTCTTAGGTGACAGTATTTCATAAGTTGGTTCTTCTATTTGCATTTCTTCTCGAAGTTTTTTCCAATCTACACATTTACAAAACACATCACTTGCGCTTTCAGCTGTCGGTAAAGCTCTTTTTTCAGAGTTTACAATATCTACCAAATTTTTTATGTATTGTACAGTATCTATCATATCATTATGAGTTTGATTACAGTTTTTGCAAGATGTGGCATCTTGTATTAATTTGCTTAGATTTCTCGCAATATTATTTAGATCGTCACTACCACCACCTCCATCACTATCACTTCCGTTAGCAGAGAAAGTAGGTTTAATGAACGGCGGCTCATAAGTGTCTTTATGTTGTGATGCAGTAAGTCTACTGATAGTATGAACTTCACTGATTTTCTGATTTATTAAGTCTGTCTGTAGTTCATTGCATCTACAATTTAACATACATAATTCTTCTTTCAATCGTTTGTTCACAATATGTAAATCATTTAAACTTTGATTTGCGCTTTGTACTTGTCTCTGCAAGAGATACACTTTCCTTTGCTGTGCAGATTGCTTGACTGCTATATCAGTGGCACGTTTATGTATTTTTTCTTCTAAATTTAAACATTTACATTTTTCATTCTCCAATTCCCGCCGCATAGGTTCCTCAATTGTTTCTTGAATATGTTTAATTTCATTTTTAACTTCTTTTAATTCATCTGCTAACATCTTGTTATTGTTTTCAAGTTCTTCGTTTATACGTGTCAATATATCGAGTTCAAAGTCTCCTGCTCCAGTTGCACTGATATCTTTCGCAGACCACTCAGCTGGTAGCTTTATGACTTCAGAATACGCCTGTTCTCTATGCTCTAATTCTTCTATATCTTTCTTTAATTTTTGTTCGTTTTTCGCAAGTTCGTTAATTTTAGTCAAATATCGTGTATCATCTGAGCTTATCATGGATTTATAAATATTGTCAGAAGGTACACCGATCCTATTAGTTGTAGGAACTATTTCTATAACATTGGCTTCCGTAGCAAGTGGAATATCTGGAAAAGAAAAAGTTAAATTTAGTGTTATGATAATAACACATAATAAATTTATATACAGGTTCGGTCAAATTTGAGGCTTTCCTTTGGGATTTTTAGAAACGGTAACAGACACGTGTTCACTTAATTATTATTGCGTAATTTTGTATTTACTAATATACTAGTAAATGATTTGTGGGAATTTCAATAGTTTTGAAGTTGTTCCTAAAAAGTCTTACCTACACTTGTATTTTTATTAGGTACATATTTCTTTCTGAGGTTAGCAAAATGTTTAAAACGAAGAACACTCCGTTAGTTCCTCATTTTATTATTTCTTTTTAACTGGGAGGAGTGGACTAATATTAGCTCATTTTAAAAATGCGTTCCTGAGATATTATCATTAATTATTATTTTTTTAACAATAGACCTGATATTTTTGATTTAATTAAATTACTCTCACAAGCAAATCAGTAAATTATCCTTGTACCAGATTGTATAAACAAAACTACTTACCTTCTGAAATATAGCTTTTGCTAAGATCCTTTTCCGATAAAATAAATTTCACAACTACAAATGATCCTAAACCACTGAAAGATGGCATACCACACAGATACATATATTATGTATGTATGTACATACATATATAAACATGTCATATTATCCAGCGGCTGTATAAATAAACAGAGAAGTAATACCGTAATACTTACATTGATTCCATAAGCCAGGAAAGTCATACCTATGTGCAATCAATGGCACAATATATGTAGTTATAGGAAAGAAACGTTAACGATAGCTAGTTGTGCAACCAGGTAAGTTAGTCACTTTGAAAGAACCACTTTAGAAATGTAGAAGTGAACCTAAGGATTCATTATTCTGATATACRGCAGTACCTATATACAATATGTATGTAGGTATACATTATATACAAGTTGGCACATTAGTGTGTGGAAAGCTCGATATAGCCGCGATATTATAAAAGGTATTAAAAAAATTATTGAGAAAAAGTGTAGGTATTCTTAAGCTTCATATCTTAAAATTAGTTGCACATGTATAGGGTGTTTTATAACGGCGTGCCGAACCTAACTTATATTTTTTGAAATGGAACGCTATACTTTTTTTACATTTCTGAAATCTGCTTATTTTTACGAGTTTTTTCATATAGGGTTTGTCTATAATAAGGTGTATTCAGAATGTTAGTTCCGGTAAGAAAAACAATATAAGTACCTAAGACCTTTTTCGCACCATTACATGGTTTGGCTACGTCTTCTATTTTTGTTGATGCGAGAATTGAACAAAAAGAATATTTCTTGTATACAAGGTGAATCAAAACTCGGGTCCTTAATTTTCTCATTAAATTTAAATGGAACACCCCATATTTTTTATAACGTTTCGATCGATATTTATCGGCTCTTTCGTTTATGTAAACCATTCCCTATACATAATTCTTTGGGTTTAGAAAATGTTTCAAATTTAAAACGAAAAATTCTGTTATTATAGCATAAACCAGGGTTGTTGTTTAGCAGGTAGAAACCGACCAATATGTGTTGGCTTTAGCCATACCGCATTTAGTTACAACAAGAGTTGTTGAACGAAGATTTTCCCCGTACTGTTGCATTTTGCAAATGGGCTCAATAACAAATCTCTGATCGGGATAGATTTCGTTGAACGTCTCGAGATGAAGCAGCATTTCACAAAAATAGAAGCGTGAATAAACATTACTTTCATTATTATTCTACGATTCAGAACGTTTGGGGTGGCATAGTTGGAAATTACGTTATTGGACCACATTCCTCTGATGGACGACTAAATAGTCAAGTTTATTTGAACTTTCTTCAGGACAGTTTACAACTACTTATATTTAGAAAATGTACCACTGAACGTACGTCAAAGAATGCTATTTTTGCACAATGGCGCTCCGGTACATAACACTGTATTAATCCATAACGATTTTAATACAAAAATTTGGTTTTTCGGACTGTAACACTGTATTGACGTTATCGGTCAACCTTTTGACAATTTTGTTTAGTATACTTTTTCTTTTCTTACACAGCATGTGACTGAATTCATAAAATTAAAAAAAAAGCATTTTTTTTATTTCAAATGTGAAATATCTTCTAAATCCAATGAGGTAGGTATAGGGAATGGCTAACAAAAACGAAAGAACCGATAAATATCCATTGAAAGGTCATAAAAAATATAAGTTGTTCCTTTTAAAGACAAAACTAAGGACCCGAATTTTGACTCACCTTGCATACAAGAAACTTTCTTTTTGTTCAATTCTCGGACCCACAAAAATAGAAGACGTATCGAAGCCATGTAATGGTGCGGAAAATGTCGTATATTGTTTTCTTACCGACTGCATACACCTGATTTTCGAAGTAAAACCTCATAACCTCAGTCATAAACTTTGAAATACTCGGCATACCTAGATCCAGTAAAAGTAAGCAAAGTTTAATAATGCAAAAAAGTATAGCGCTTCATTTAAAAAAACATAAGTTATGTCTGGCACGCAGTTAGAAAACAGCTTGTATATGTGCAACTAATTTTAAGATATAAAGTTTGAGCATACCTACAATTGTTTCCAATAATTTTTTAATAAGTTTTATAATGTTGAATATATCAAACTTTCACGCAATAATGGGCCACCCTGTATATAGCAAATGGAGTGGAAGTATGGACTGGACTTCGTTGGGAAGCAATTTATTTATTTCAAAAAACTGACCATGTTTTTCAACATAAAATTTGATTTTTCTCGAAACGAAAACTTAAGAGCTCATGACCTTTCAGTACCTTTCTCGTGTCGAAAACATTGACGGTTCAAATAGGCGTCTCAAAACCGTACTTTTCCAGTGGCGTACAAGTTGGGGGGGAAAACAACCACTACCCCTTCAAAATCTTCACCAATTATGACTTAAAATAAAATTCTCGCACACAAATTAGCTTATTATGAGTATAAAATGCTTACAAAAGCTGTTTTCTTTACGATAAACGGTTCCGGAGATATTTGCAAAAAACAATTCTTTTAAATTAAATTTCAATACTCTGTATCTCGAAAATGGTGCATTTTAGAGGGTAAGTTGATAGAAACTCTTTTCAAATTTTTTGGACATATCCTGATGTCCTGCGCATATATTATGAAACACCCTGTATATATTATACATACATATATAGAACGTAGGATGGCTAGCATTAACATGCAACGAGAAAACAGCAGCGGTCCCGTTACTCGTAGCCGTGCAGCGTACACGGTCCAGTATCTAAACATACAGTGTGATACAGTCAGCACCAAACAAACAAACGCCAACTTACGATCCATTGCAGCGGCGAGAGGAGGACAGGAGTGACATACAACCGATCGCACACTCGATTACAGCGCAGACAGTACAAACTTCAGAATGAGAATAAGATGTCAAAATGTCAAGTTTTTAAATTACAATGGTCCTTCTTGTGGGAGCCGGTCAGGCACGCGGAGAAATATCCGAGAAACCAACTATACATACTTATATAAACGATTTTTAACATGTGATTTGTAAATTATTAGTCGGAATATTTGGTGTATTGTATTCAATTTGATTTTAACCAGTGCACAACTCTAATTCACACTCCTGAGGAAGTTCTGAATTTATAACGAAATATAGAGTAGATGAATAGTTGAGTGTTTCATTTGACAACGGAACGATTACCTCGATTTATTGTTTTTTTCTCTAACAAGTACGGTCGATACTTCCCTTCACACTATATAGGTATATATGTTTATGTGCATATATCGTATGTAGATAATAGATAATAATTTACCTTCTTTATGTTGCTAGTAAAAGTATGTCTTTGCGCTCATAAGCATAAGCGTAATTCCTATCAACAAAGCAGAAAAATTACATTCTATCATCAAATTGATATCTACATATATGGACAATTGTATTTTTACATTCGGCTGGCGATTCAATATCCGTGGACGTTCTATACGCTTGTGCTTTCGAGTGCAATTGACAATCCCTTGTTTGTATCACATACCTTTATCAATTGGGCAAGGATTGCATGAACAGTTTCGCATATTCATATCAGCTCTAATATTAATGGACCTGGCTGGAATGCTACCCGGTATACTCTTAGTTTCATAATTAGGATTCAAGGGGCATATATTGCAATTGCAACTTCGCATATTCCTATCATCGCGAACATTTTTGAAAACTTGTTCTTCTTTTTGAATATTCTTCGCAGAATTTTCTTTAACTGGACCGTTTTCTAATTCAATCGTTGTAGGTTCGTTATAATTTTTTGGTTGCATCATGTTAAAGCACATTATTGCTGGTAATGAACGTTCTATAGCTTCGAGTCTCTGCCGTAAATCGCATTGTCTTTGCGTAAACTTTGTATTCCGGCATTCGTATTTTCTAATTAACGATTCAAAATAGTCCCTTTGATAGTCTTGATCAGGTGGTTCGTTGTCCATTCTTACGATAAATTTTGTACCGAAGTACAGCTATTAAGTGAAACCTTTATACTTTGCCATTCATGTTACATAAATTTGATACTTGTCACATCTTGATACAATGTTTGATTTAGTGTCACTTGTGACATTACTATGGAGATATTCTTACGAGATAGATTCATATCTACCTTTTTAATAATTTGTATTAGTTCATTGAAATCTCAATATTTTAAATCTACTTTAAAACTAATAAATATTTATTGAAGATTAGGTAGATAAGCAAACAAGAAGAGATATCACTATTTAAATGAATTTGCAATACCATCCTATACTTGTGTATATACTTGATATTTTCCTGATGCCTAGGTGTATATTATAGTCTTTATCTAACAATGAGTTCTGTAATCAAGTCTCAAATAAACTAAAAGAAATGTCGTAAAAACTAAAATAGTATAGGGTAAAGTTAGAAACAGTACAAACCATTTAAATCAAGATACTGAGAAATGCCTAGGGTTTTATACTATTTTTGAAAAACCATTCTGCAGTTCCGGGTGTTTTCATAGTGATTCATACCGCCGTAAAATATTTTTCAAGCAATTATTAATGAAGACAAAATTTGAAAATTTAATACTTGGGAGACTGAAAAATAAAATCATAAAACAAGTATCAAATTACAATTACATGACCAAGAAGTCGTAATAATCCATAGTCGTTGGATACATGGATTTTGTAGCATTAAATCCTCTAATTTATATCACTGTGAAGTGTAAATTCTCTTTTACAAATATTTCAAATTACTGTCCTAATTTATGCAGTGATTAGTTTCTAAATTCTGTGGTAAGGTTTCTTTTATTCATTTATTACCGATTTGTGTCTTTTTTTGTAACCAGAATACGTTCCCTTTCTTGTTGATACTTGTGCATCTTCAGAATCTTTCTGGTTCAACGTTGTTATATATATTTTTTCACATAATTCTTTCTAATAATAATAAGATTTATTGCCCAACAGGTTCCCATTACAGGACATTGGTATAAAAAAATCAAAATATGTACATGCGACCAAGATTACATATACAAATTATAATAAAGCGCAGGTTTAATTAATTTTGATCAAAGAATATATCACTACATTTTATTAGCACTATGACACATAGAAGAGAGGGGAGTTACGTAAAATAAGTATTGGCCTTCGGTGTCCAGTTTGGAAAAAAATCGATTCAAATAAAACACAGTGCTCGTCCAACCACAATTGTTTTTTCTAACAAAACTTTTCCTGTTGTTATTATACCCAACATCTAAAACAACTAAACTTACATCTAACCGAACATTTTCTTCTTTATTAATCTTCTGTGACAGGAACCCAAGGCAAATGGAGACATACGAACAAGTCAGAATTGTATAAAGGCTAATGAACCAAATTTATAAATAAAATACAACAAAGCTATACTATCGGTTAAACTGAATTAGTCCAACAGATCTCAATCTGTTTCCCTTATTGTCATAATTTTAGGTGCTTTCACATGAAAGACTCCCTCGCTTTTTCTTGCTGGTTGTGAATGCTCTTGGTGCGACAGAACATATTCTTTAAACAATCTGGTGGTGAAGTCTGGCTTGCTATCATGGATGCTATTATCTGTGAAGGTATTGACATGTATAATTTCTACGACTATAGCTGTAGTTGATCTAGTCGTTTGTTAATGCCCATTCAATTTTATTCCTTCTCCATTACAGTAATATATAGCCTACGATAAGCAGCACGATTTTGAATTGATTTATTAAAGTTTTGAAATCGTATTACTCGATAAAGCCCAATTTACACATCCTGCATAGACCGTGCGCGGACCGTGTCGTGTTATTCTAAATCGCAAAAACGACTTTTCCATATAAATTATATGAAGGCGACCGCTTCTAATTCACACCTATGGGACTGTGCACCGACTAGACTGCGACCGTGTCGTCTTCATATAATTCATATGGAAAAGTCGTTTTTGCGATTTAGAATAACAGGACACGGTCCGCGCACGGTCTATGCACGACCGTATATGTGTGAATTGGGCTTTAGAATAACACGACACGGTCCGCTCACGGTCTATGAACGACCCTATATGTGTGAACTGGGCTTTAGCCTACTGTTGAGGTGTGAACATCTAAAATTCTTTTATTCTTTGAACACAGTATATTGTCTTAGCTACTTCAAGTACGTTAAATTACTTCTTATTGTCTTATATATTCTCTCCACTTTTACCTTCTTATTCTCTCTCTTTCCATTGGCGGTAAATTCAAAATTAACCAATAAAATCTGAATATGCAACTTAAAATGCATCCACAATACATCAATACTAACATGCCGCTCGCCTTGGAATCTCAATCATTGAGTTACAAAAAATTCTAAAATACAAAAACAAAAAAATAATTAAGATATACAGAGGTAAACGATACATGACTGACATTAACAACTTAAATATATATTTCAAGCTTAATGTCTCTATTTGCCCTTCGCTTCCACTTGCTCACTAGGCCTTTACATAGTCATCTTGGTTCTCGATTGGTAGTAAACCCAACTTTCAAACTGGCCGTTTGATTTCACCGTTCATGCACCTTATGGTCACCACACGTACGATGCCATCGTCACCTGGATGTGTTTTGGTTATTCGTCCCAGTTTCCAATTTGCTGGAGGGCTGTTGTCATCTTTAATTAAAACCATTCGTCCTAGTTTGGGAATGCTGTCATTTTGTCTCCATTTACTTTTAACATTTAATTCGGATACATATTCTTTACACCATTTATCCCAACAGTGTCTCGCTATTAATTGCAAATGTTGAAATCGGTTTAGTTTGGATATTGGTGTTACGGAGTAATCAGGATCAGGAACAAAGGAAAATGATCTGCCAATAAGAAAGTGCGCAGGTGTTAGTACATCATAGTCATTAAGATCATCTGTTAGTGGTGTCAGTGGTCTTGAATTTACAATGGCTTCAATTTGAGTCAATAAAGTTGAAAATTCTTCAAATGTTAATGGTGTTTGCGTTAGCACTCTTTTTAGGTGATGTTTCGTACTTTTTATTCCTGCTTCCCAGAGTCCACCAAAGTTGGGGCTTCGAGGTGGAGTAAACTTCCAGGTTCTATTTTCGTTGGTAATGGAATTAGCTATTGTTTGGTTGTTCGCAGTCAGAAACTGTCCTAAATTGTTGAGTTCATTGCGTGCTCCTACGAAATTCGTCGCATTATCGCTAAAAATGCTAGCTGGTTTGCCTCTTCGAGCGATGAATCTGCGCAATGTTGCCATAAATGCAGTTGTTGACAATTCTGAAACGAGTTCTAAATGTATGGCTTTTGTACTTAAACATACGAATAAACAGATGTAGGCTTTTCAAATTTTAGCTCCTCTGCCTCTGTGATTTTTTAATAAAAATGGTCCTGCATAGTGGTGTCGCGACAAAAGGACGCGGAAAAAAGGACGCGGGAAAAATACGCGGGGAAAAAAGAACGCGGGAAAAAAGGACGCAGGACAAAAGGACGCAGAACAAAAGAAAACCCTACTACTATTTTGAAGTCCGCATTCAACGAAAAATCTATACTTTTGCAAATGTTATAAGTAAATTCCTCAAATATAATACTGTAATTATACTGTAATCATATATAACTAGACGTAATTACCAAACACTTAAGTATGCAAAACAATATATTTTTGGAAATTTAGAAAATATGTTAATACATAGATAATTTAAAAGCAATTTATAAATTTATAAAATTTATAAATTCCTGTCTAAAGAGAGTCTAATTACATAATCCGGGTAAATACATAACTAATGATTAGACTATAAAGAGGGGAAATTTTTCTTGGTATATATTTTGACTATTCTTGAAGAAACAAAAATCATTTTACAAATAGATTTCAGTCTGCTAAGATGGCATTAGTGTTTGTGAAAAGTCAAAAAGGTAACAACATCTTACTTTATAATGGATTTCTCCACAAAAAGGAGCGAGTAATTCAGGAAAAGACGATTTGGAAGTGTGCTACTTATAATAAGTGTAAATGTTCAGGAAGAGTGCATACCGTTGGGAATGAAATTACGAAATCTACAGAACACAATAATAACGTTTTCCCGCTTCCCTTTTTTCCCGCGTCCTTTTGTCCCGCGTCCTTTTTTCCGCGTCCTTTTGTCCCGCGTCCGTTTTTCCGCGTCCTTTTGTCGTACGTTCATTTTTTTTGTATTATCTGAATTGTCCTGTTATTGGAAATTGTTTATGTTAGGCAATAAAACTTATTATTATTATTAATATGATAAAGACACACGTGAAATGAACAAACAACAAAGAAACGCATAGACATAACACAACAAGACGATCAAATATAAGAACTGAAAGAATAACTTGTAGTAAATTCCCAAAAATACCAAGGGTGGAAAGTATAACGCTATACAACAGGTTACAAAAGCAAATAAAAGAATTGGATTTCAACGCATTCAAAAGAAAAATTAGACAATTAATCTATGAACACCAAAGATAAACAACACGCAAAAAGCCACAAGTAAACAGAGCACTAGCGCCCTCGATACCAGTATTGCGAAAAGAAACGTCCATCGACAGTCGTATCCAACTCGGAACGAAGATAGAGGGCGGGACAGCACTGTCTACAGTGTGATGTGTATGTATATATGCATTTATAATATGAACGTTGTCTTTTTGTATATATATACATATGTAGTAATGTAGTCCCGTAGACTAGTACGGAATTAGGGTTTTTTTTTTAATTGTAAAGAAATAAAATACCAATTTAGCGTTTGACGTTTCGGATGTTATTTCATCCTTTTTAAAAAAAAGGATCAGTGGCGGCTCGTGGGAAAAATTTTAAGGTGTTCTGCAATTTTTCAGGTGCTCACTTGAGTTGCATCTAATCCAGCCGAAAAATGAATAACCCTACGAAATATTCCCGGATTCTCGGAAGTATCGCTCTCATTATGTCCCCGAATTAATAATTTTTGATAAAATATATCGATTTTTCGACACGTTTTCATTATGTTTCTGTATATTTAACCAATAAGCCGAATCTAATTGAACCAGAATATTAGTTGACCCTAAGTAACCCAAATTCCAACACAATTATAAAGCTGGCATTTAGAATTTTCATGTCTTTTTATTTTCAAACTCAAATGCTCTAGATCCATGACTCCTATTTCCGTCCAAGCTTTTTCACCACCAAAAAGTAAACAGGGAAAACAATATAAAGCATTTTTTTGTTACATCCACAAATCCATTCGTTTTTGAATAAATATCCCTACTAAATTTACTGTATAACATTTACCTCTACTTACACAAGTTTTTTCAATAATGATAATAGCCTACCTTTTGCTTTTAATTAATCTTTTCTTCATATAAATATTTTAAAAAATCTCTTTACATGAATTAAATTTAATTACATTAAAACACTAGATAATCTGCGTAAAATTTACGCATGCGTTTTCAGTAGTATGTAATGTGGTTCCTCTTTATTTATCTTTATTATTAATTCTGGTGTTTTTATTTCATTTATATTTAAACAAAAGTAATCAACATTAACTTATTCTAAATAAGTCATCAGAATGCCATAATTTAGCTCCCTAAAAAGCATGCGTCAGTTTACGCATAATTATCTTTTACGTATGAATATGCCACGCTCCGCTGCAGTAAATGCAGCCAGAATGCAGCGAACTATCCTGTTGAAATCACGGCTTCGTGTTAGACCGTCAAGGGGGAGAAGTGTGCAGCGCGGGTGTTTGAAGGGGCTCGCAGAGCACGTTCATATCGCCTAGCTATCTTAAAATATCAACGATCGCGCGAAATAGATTCGTTATTCCACTGGTGGACTGTGTGAGTGAGAAACAGAATAAACGCGAACAACGCGCGCACTAGCCGTAAAACTGTTGGTCAACTCGTAGCGTCTGATGCGCGTTCAGCGCCTTTATTCTGTTCACAGCAACGCCATGCAATAAGATGAACTTCCCGCAACCCGCAATTGGTTTGGTATTTCAAGCTGTGGCTTGTGTTCGCAGTTTTTTTTTATCATTACGACAATGCGAATGCCTTTCAAAATATATTATAAATTTTATATTTGATAAAAGGAAAGGAAATTAAATAGGAGATTTTTTGGGAGCTCTGCAGCTCTTATGTACCCGCCGCCACTGAAAAGGATGAAATAACATCCGAAACTAGTATCATCACAACGTCGAAGGTACATCCGAGTTCTTCATTTACAATTATACATATGTATATATGTATACTAAACCGAACATATAGGCAAATTATTATATTATATAGTATTTAACAATTAATGCTTCTCAATGACGTATGCATAAGATGCGCGTCGGCATACCTGTTTCTGTGTATCCTGCCTTAGTGTTGACACCAGACACAGTGTATAACGCGAAGATGGGAATTGCCGAGGGGAATTGCAACAGCGTAGCAATTCATACTGTGTGTGGTCAATAGCGGGCTGAGCCAATGTGTATATATTGCTGCTCTATTTTCATCCTCACTAATATTTTTGACTTCTTTTACACTATTTCTGTATCTATGTCCATATATAGCAAAACGTATCAATTTCTTTCACAAATGTGAAAGAAAAAATCATTTGTAAATACAAATGATAGAACTACTTCAAGATATGGTTTTATAGATGTATATTTTATGGCAAGCTCTTGATCTGCTTTTGACGATATCAATAACTTTATTTATTGGTCGTCGGGTGATCACATCGTTGAAGTCCAACACAATTCTATTTAAAACTTTTAAAGTTTCCCAGTATAGTTATATTTTAATAGCACCTGACAGGTTTTGATTTGGGACTAGAAATATCATTTAAATGGCATTTAAAAGATACTCATTGGCATGTATGCATAAATATGCATACACGCCAATGAGTGTCTTAAAATTTTACTAGATTAGCAGATATATTAGTAGTCACTATATACACAAGATATTTGTTTAGTTGTCTTGATTAATAAAAAGTTACAGGTATTTGAAATTGTATATTTGTCGCTTATAAATTTTAAATATACAGTAAAAATACACAATAGGATACTTTCCTAATATACAATAGGACATCACAAACATAATTCATACACAGTACAATAATTTAGTAATTCATTTAGAAAATTATATTATTAATAAAAGAATACATGGACAACACTAAGTATCGCGCTCTCTAGGATGTAAGTACTGCCATTACATATAATAAATAAGTAAACGCTGATATCTGTTAGTAAGATTTTCCGGAAATATAGATTTTATTCGTATTAAGAAGCGATGGAATTCAATCGAAACCTAAGTGACGTAATTTATGCAACATTTACAGATAATCAAGCTAATCAGTTTGCTTTTCAAAACGTGGAGAACACCAACCACTCCTGTAAATTGAGCAATTTAATTACAATAATTTGAAAATAACGTTATGTTTTTGAACAAAGTTGTTTACAATTTTTATTGTCTAATTTCAATTATGCATAAAAACTAGTAAAATCATGATTAGACGGATTGCCATATTATTAATGTTGACTTGCTACTTTGAAATTTGAATCCTTTTCTCAAATTCGAATAAGATACATATTGGAGGCAATACATTTTAACAAGTTTGTCTTTGCTTCTATAAAAGTATCTCATTTTTTAGTTACTACTACTACTACTTTTATAGTAGATAATTTTGAGGAACTACTACATACTTTAAAAATTGTGATCACTAAAAGCACTCTTTAGAAAATAGTAGCCTTCGATTTTTAACAACTGCTACTTAAGAAAAAGTTGTTGATAAAAATATATAACACTTAAAAAATCTAGAATCATTTTTTTTCTGAATTACTACATTTGCTCTAACGCATAAGTTTATACTTAACCACTTTTTGTATATAAGTGGCAGACCCGGTTTATTGTACGTACAGAAATTAATATCTACTTACGCCAGCTAGAATAATGCATTCGAATAATTTAAAAAATTGACTCGGTAAACATAGTGTTTTAAAAGAAGCAAGTTAATTTTATAAAGGTGATAATAATAATAATAATAATGATTTATTGTCCAACGGCAAAACCTTTTACAGGACAAACTAAAGTACATACATACATACATATACAAAGTATAAAAGTAACAAAAAAAGAAAAATATATATATATATTCAAAGAAAAGAAAACCAAAGAACTAATATCGTAAATCCACAGAATCAAAAAATATATCATTGAACAACAAGTCAGCATTACGACACATTGTGACTAAGGGAGGTGATAGTAGTTGATGATTGCTTTTATAATATTAACAACTTTGTGCGCTATATTAATAATTTGTGAGTTTTTACGAGTTTTATTTGTTATTGTTTGCTGTATGTTAGCATTTATTTTTTTGTATATTTCACTTTTCTATATATGCAATATTGTATAGCCTAAAAGGCCAAAAACCATTAGTTATTAACTACGCTTTTTACCGTTATATTCTAAGAAGGCATCATTTCAACTCACAACAATATTTGATCCAATAATTTTTGCAATAGAAAATGGAATTTGATTATTTAAATTGGGCGGTTAGGAAGTAAATAATTTATATTTTTGCAGTCGACAAAGGTGAAATATTATTATATATATAAATATATTATATATTAAATTTATTTGACACAACTTAAATGTCTTTTTCCTCCAATGAAGAAGTATTATTACAAAAACCTAATTTCTTTCGATTCTGCAAAAAATTGATTTTTAATCGAATTCTGTTTTAATTGATCGCAAAGTGGAAAAAATATTTGAAAGTAAAAATAGAAGTAATTACATGCCATAAATAAATATTATGTGCCTCTTTTAGAACACTATAAGTTAATCGGGTTGGATTTTAAAATACATATATGACTTCAATTCAAATGCATTATTTTGACGCCCTTTTATATATGTATGTAGGTAACACTCGTTTAAAACGCTTTCGTCTAGACATGCCATATTAATGTCGATAATAAATACCTTTTAGATTGTACATTGCATAAGATAAACATAATTTAATATGTAATGGGAATAGGTTTCGAATAAATTTATGTAAACAAAGAATTCCATTTTGACGATTATACGTATATTAAGCTATCACTATTAGACTAATCGTAAAGGATCGAATGTGAAATGGCTATGGCTTGGATGAAGGATTGATAGATTTTCATGCATTTTATTCAATTTTGAATATAGAAAATGTCAACATGTTTTTTTTATTGTATCATTTTTAGTGATTATTCGTTATGGGTAGAACAGAAACTGAATTTAAATACTATGAGTTTATTTATAATATGGCAATATTTATTTATTGAATCTGATGCTTCTGTATTGATTATAATTTGTATTGGTTAATTAAAAAAAAATCCAACAATAAGCAAATAAGTAAAAAATACTGACAAATACTTATTTTATAATTGTTGTTTATCCACGAGAAATTAAGAGAAAAGCTTAAATAAATAAATTGATATATAATTTGATTAAAAAAAGTGCTACATATCAATACATGTATGTACAACATACTTAGATTTTGATGCGATCTATATAAATGTAATATTTCCTACCTCAGTATATAAAATAATAAGTAAAGTGTTGAACTGTAATCGTGGGCTATTTGTTGTAGTAGCTTATGTAATGATGATAAAGCTGTAAAATACTTTACATCTGCAAAAATTACGTAAAAGGAGCCACAGTCTCTGTGACAATCACTTTATGAGCCTGGACCTTCTACAAATTAAAAAGAAAATCAACTGGCGACAACTAATAACGTTTCTTTAAGAAAATCACTTCACCAAGATAAAATAACTATTCTTCATAATTTAACTTTTCAAGAAAAATAGATATTACTTCGGATTAAAAGAGAAGTGATGAAGTATCAAAATTCATTGTTATATTAAATTAAATGCGTTTGTAAGTGCAAGTTTCTATAGTTATGAAAATGTCAATAGTTCTATTGTACCACAAATTTATTGTTTTAATGTTGATTGTATAAGAAGTTCAATAGAATATAATTTTCAATTTCAATAAGTATATCTAAACCTCTAACTCTCCGAAGTATATCTGCTGAAGGAAACCATTGTATAGTTTGTTACTGTTGTTTAGTATACTTAAATATTTAATACGTGATAAGTAGAGCGGGCCAATTTCCCTGCAAGGCAGCTGCGTCGGTATGGGAGTGTCATTCGAAATGTATTTGAATATGCGGTGGAATAGGGATGCAACATGAGCTTGTTACCGATATAAGTATACAAGAAGAGACATTTATTCTATCAGAAATAATTAAATATACATTTGCTAATACTATTACAGTAATATGCATAAACACACGAAAAATAAGAATAGTACATCTTGTAAATGTATGAATTTAGTGATCGTGTGCACGGCAGAGGAATTAAAAAAAACACTTACCGTTTTAAGCGTCTTCCAAGGATTGACAAAATGGAGAAACTTGATTGTATATTTTAAATGTATAAACTGTTGTCGATTAATTTTGCTATTATTGTGCTTCGTACTGCTTACGTGTTCTTTACAGTCTGTTTTTGACCAACACATTAAATATGTACTGCACACTAAACATTTGATTTTTGAGCCATCGTATATTAAATCCGGGAAATTAATAATAAACTTATTCACTTCGTCTAACAACGGTCGTTTTCTCGATTTATGTGTCGACGACATTTTGTTACATATACTTACACTTACATACAGTCTAAGCGGGTACAAGATACATAATGAATGCTTTTTATTAGGTCTGATACAATACAATCACCCTCACATCGGCGCAGCTGTTTTGCAGGGAAATTGGCCCGCTTTAGTGATAAGTGGCTATGTATTGGCATATTAGTCTGACCTTATTCACAGCTTTGTTTATAAGAAAACACTATTCTTGATTGTCGGAAGCATTTATGGAAAACATTCATTAGCCTCGCCCTGTTCAGAAACGAGAAGCACGAAAAGTGAGAAGCCAGATACTTATTACGTTTTTATAATTATTGAATAATGATCACAAATGAATTTATTCTAATTTGGAGAGAATATTTTTGGTATAGTAAACTAGAAAAATGTCATAAATAAGTTACCTATATATGTACATACCGAGTTTTCTTGTATTTTTTGCGCTCGTTCTAATTTACCCTTACTACCTTTTTTTATATTGTAGTAGTACAAATTCGTATAAAAGATGCAATAAACTAACGTCTTTGGCTCTCTGTTTCTACCCTACTCTGAGAAGTTTATATGCATAAATAACGTAGTAAAATCTTGTATTAGTATGTGTATTTAAGAGTTTTGTTATATGTTATAGCTCCAAAAAGCCAACGCCTTAGCATATTTGTCGGCAATTAAACAAATAATTCACAAAGACTCGTATAAAAGTTATTCATACTGAATTTAAGTTGTAAGACATATGTTTAAAATGGTTTAAGTATTAGAACATTACAAATGCCTTTAAGTACTATAATTAAATAAGTGCTAGTATATTATTTAAATACATTTTTAACATTGTGCCGAAGAGATCAAAGTAAACAATTTCTTTTTAGTAAAAACAAGATAGACCAAAAATTATTTGCACCTTAAGATGAGCATATTTATTATGTGTTTGTATTATGGATGATTACTAAGTTATGTCTTAAACATGCCTTATTATTGACGGACATCCACATACATATATACTTAATAATGCATCTTGTTCCAAAATGTATCACATAATCGCTTTTTGTCATTACACTTCATTGGTTTCAGTTGGATGTTTAGAATGAACGCCCCCGTTTTGTATCTTTTCATTCTTATCTTCATCACATTTTAAAGAGACTTCTTCTGGCAGTTTCTTTTTCCTACGTGAAAAACAGCAAAGTAAATGCATTGATTTCAAAGACTGGAATACTAATCAATAATATCAAAGCTGGATTTATAAACTTAACGTTGCCGTAACGCACGGTACCAGTTGAAGTACGCAGTGCAGCGCGAAAATTAACATACGCAAAAGTTACGAGTGTATTTATAAAGTTCGTTTCTTTTCCGTTTGCAGTTTAGAGAACGCTAGCAATAGTTTGTGCTCCGTTCATACATAACCAACTTTTATCTTTTATCGTTGCAATTCGTCGACGTTGGTATATAAGCCAATGAAATTGTGTAGATTCGAGTTTGGCAAATTTGGAATTGGTCTCACTTTGTATTTCCGCTGTTTGCGATTTTTCATCTTTAGTTTCAAAGCCGCACACACGCATAAAATAATACTAAGTGCTTCAAACTTCGTTTTATCTTTCGTAGATACATCCATTTTCGAAATTCACCACAATAATTAGGTTATGTGTACTATTTATTTACGTTTACCTGTCACGGCTCCGTTCGCAGTTTGCGTGAACCGAAAGTTTATAAATGCTATAGTCTATTTTACGTTTGTTAACTTTTGCGCGGCTGCGTACTGCAACCGCTACCGTGCGTTACAGCAACGTCAAGTTTATAAATCCAGCTTAAGAATCAACAGTTTCGTTTTTAGATGCAAAAACCCTAACATACTTTCCAAAATTTTCACCATCTTCAATAGTCTCAGGTAGTTCTTGATTTAAAGTTTCCGGCAAGACTAACGATAAACATCCAGCAGCTAAAGTTAGACATCCATACACGATTAACGGTAGAGGTGTCCAAAATTCGGCCATGATGTTTATGATTGGAGCTAAAACTGAACCAACCCTTGCTGACGTAGAACCAGCACCAAGTCCAGCATTTCGTATGATTGTTGGGAATTGTTCCACAGAAAAGATATATATAGTCCCATAACTTGCAGTGATAGCAAATTTGCTTACCATGGCTAGCGTTACAATTAACCAATGTTGCTCTAAAATTTTAAAACGTATTATATAGCAGTTTGCACATGTAGAATGTTCTACTAAAAGGTATATAAATAGAATTGTTGAATGTACTGCTGGGTATACTTCTCGAACATACCGTGTATAACCCGAGGAAGTAAGTAAACATAGCTGATTGAAATTTGATATAGATGTAGTAATCATATTCACTAATACAGGGAACATTCTCTTTGACCTTCCGGTATCAGAATGCGACGAGTCATGATGTCTATTAAGCATTGCGTGATATATGGAGTGGAGTGATGGTCTACCATTCAGCTTTAACTTATCTTGAAGAGATTCTATATTCCTAAAGATACGGTGGCGATTTTAATTGCTTGGAAGAATGAGAACCACCATCTAATCGGATAAATCTACATAGAAGTTAAAGGAGAATGACAGGAAAGGAGAATGTATTATACACCCACACAAAATTATTGCATATTTATATGAATATATTATAATTTTGGGCTTTTTCTTTCTATTTCTATTACTAAATCTTTTACGCCGCAGCGTTTTACATATTTTACAATTAATTACAGATAGGAAAATGTTTACATAGAGCCTTTAGAAGTACAATAGGTGATTATGTTAACAAGTTATGAATTTCTTGGATATTTTCTTTTCCGTATCTTGATATATAAATTTGTTGATGTTTCGTGGTAATGCGAAAATTTCTTCTTATATTAAAACGACTAATTATTGAATATCATATTTTATTGACGTTTCGCTCATGTATAGATGATGTTTAGGTTTCATTTAAATTTTGAATTTTCGCGCTTAATATTAACGTTGCGCAGTGACGGTTTTTCTACCGCGGATATAGAACATTCTAGAACAATTATATATGTAGCATTCGTAGCATAAGAACACATATTGTAATTTATTAGTTAAATAAAAGTCGCATTTCGAAAAACAAACGACAGTTTGTACGTTATGGAAGATTTCGTAATCCACAGTGATTAACACTTTGGTCCTTCGAGCCGGATTGATAGCAATAAACCAACGCAACGAGGAAATAGGCCGATACATACATCATTAACCGTAAGTCGTTCCTTTACATACATTCCTTTATTCTCATCGTATTACCATTGATTCGCAATGACAGAAAAAGATACCGATCAGTTAACAGAATTAGTTCGCAAACGCAGTAATTTAAAAGCACATTTAACTCGATTCGAAACATTTTTGAAAACTTATAGTAGTGAAAAAGAACCTGAATTAAGGTTAAGGTTAGACAAAGCAACACCGATTTTAGATGATTACAATTTATTGCAAGATAGTATCGAAGCTATCGATGACAGACAGTCCAATGATCGAGAAGAATTCGAAAACAAATATTTCAATATTATTTCAATCGGAAATAAAATAATTACCGAATCGCAAATCAAAACAATATCTAATGAAACAAATGTCAGTATCGAAAGTTCAACAAATAACCCAATGAATTTAAACGTAAAATTGCCTAAAATCACATTACCAGAATTTGATGGTTCTAATGGTTAATGTTTTCTGACGCTTTCAAATCATTGATTGCAGAAAAT